>LGRX02034330.1:0-35729 GCA_001247695.2 Cymbomonas tetramitiformis | reverse complement strand
GTCTTCGGTCCGGTGTTCGTGCCGTTCGGACGCAACATCTTCTTATGGCCTTGCCCCCATGACCTTCCCAACGAGAGCTCCGTCATGAACTTCAAGGCGGTCTCTAGCGACCTCAAAGATTTCGACCCTTTTGCACGCATCGGGATTTGAAACGGACCAATTGCCATTGAATATCGTTCCACACCTGTCATTTTCCCGGGCGCGAAAGTTAGTGGTGACAGGAAGACATCTGGAAGACACGTAGAGGATACTTGGGGCATCTTCCGGGCGCCTTCCTATCTAGTGGTCGGGTTTTGACTGCATCACCTTTGTCGTCCCTTGTCGTCTTCCACCACGTGGGATGTATATCGTTCGCGCGAGCGTGCTCTCTTACACCCGGCGTAAAGTCGAACCCCATGAGTGCCTCATGGACATATAGCCCAAGGTTTCGGAGTTGATGCATGCCGTCAAGGATGACATTCTTGGAAAGATCGAAATACGGCAAACGAGATAGTGCCGATGGGAACTTCACACCGGTTTCGCCGATTTCCTCCTCCAACACTTCCTGAAGATTGGCCGCATTCTTACACGTGCTAAGCAAGACGTGTCGTTGGCCCGCGCGTCGAATGAACTCGTCGGTCTTTGGTACGGCGGGCCCTGCGTACAATAACAGGAAGACGCTCAGATGACATCCGGAAGATCTTGTGAATACATTCGGCATGTCTTTGGGGAAAACGGACCTGGCGGATCTTGCTCGCAAAACTTGTACAACATCTTATTTAGATGCGGGCATTTCCCCTTCCCCCGGATCAAACATTTTGCACACGCACAGAAGCTGCCCACGCCCATAATGTTCATAGCATCGACGAGCCCTACATAGTCAAACACGGCGGCAAGAAGCATCGCCCGGCATTGGAACACGTCGTCCGTGAAGGAGTCCCAACATGGAAACCCAACTTCCCAAAGTTCCAAAAGCTCGTCTACCAACTTCTCGTAGAGGATGGTGGTGTTCTTCGGCTTCCCCGCCATCATTCCCCACAACTCAAGGTTCACAAACCTCTTGCGGATTTCCGGTGGCAAGTTCAACACTTGAAAGTAAATAGGGAAAACCCCCGACTTGTCCTTCCAAACGGTGGCCCCGTCGGCGCAAAGCATGAGGATGACGTTGCGAGGGTCCTTGAAGAAGTCAGGATATGCAGCTTGCTTCGCCTTCCACTCAGATCCATCTGCAAGATACATAAATACAACTTAAATTCATTCAAGTAGTAGAAATCAGGAAGTCGTACGGAAGATGTACGGAAGACATTCTGTACATCTTCTGTACTTCTTCGGGGCAATTCAGGATATGCTCTATCAATGTGTTACTCACCGGGAATGTCTTCCAGAATGCCTTCCTCGGACTTTTCCCGCGTGGCGTGCGAACGCATGAGCCCAGCAACGTCGGGATGGCTGTAAATTGCTTGAAGTAAATCCTTTAAATGCCAATGATAGAATTGGCACTTCGCCTTCCCCCGCTTTGCACTCGGGGTGGCTTCGGCATTCCGGGTGTCGTCCGCACCCTCGGCATTCCCCGCACCGCACTGATCCTTACCTCCCTCCCAACGGCATGCCCCGCACCTTGGACAGAAGTCAAAGTCCGCGAATTGTTTTTCGAACATCACGCATCCATGCGGGCAAAGGTCCACCACTAGGAGTGGGATATCAATGACCTTAAACCGAGCAATGCTTTGTTTGAAGGAGTCGGGCAACTTAGAAAACACGTCCGGGTGATTAGTTTTCAAAATGTGCAGCAGTTGCCCAAAGGATTCTTGAGTCATATTGCCATCCAGATTCCACTCCAATAAGTCGAGTAGGGTATCCTCGGAGCTCGTCGCTGCGGTCTGTCATCGAAGGATAAAACGGAAGACGTCAGGAAGACGCACGGAAGACGTCCCATGTAACTTCCGGGCGTGTTCCGGGTACAAAAGACATCACACTATATACAATTTTCAATTCTGAGCAAAATATTCAAACAGCGAACGTTACCTCATCCATATCAGCCAAGTTCTCCAACGACTTTAATTTTCCTTCGATTTCTTCCGTCACCTTTCTAGCAAGTTCCGGGTCGACATGGTCGAGTAATTCGTCGAGCTCTTCTTGAACGGCTTCCGGGTCCGGCAAGTTTCCATCGGCATCGGCATCGTCAAGGGAACCGGAATCGGCATCTTCCTGTCAACCACAATCACTTTCAATGGGCAAGAGATACATACGTGCCAATTGTGAAGAACAACTGCATTACCTATCAGGAGTAACCGATTTTGATATATATGTACCTTCATTCTCATGAAGACATGCGGATGATACCCGGAAGACCGTCTGCACGTCTTCCGGGTACCTTCCGCGAGGGTTACCTGAGAATGATAGTCTTTCTACCCGGAGTTGCACACCTGATCCGACTCCTCGCCATCGGGATGTTGCTCATCGTCGTCCACCGCCTCTTCCGGAAGCGTCGGAAGGCATACAATCTGTTTGAACATAGTCCTATGTCGAGACCGTGTCCTCATGGTGACGAAGCGCATGGATGAGTGACACGCGCCACAATCACACACCACCATCCCGGGCCCGCGGTTGGACGTGATACCAACGGCGGCCCCGTCATCTTCTTGCGTCTCACCCGCCAACTCGACGGGCGTGGGAGGCATGTTGCGGTGTGCTACGGGGCCTTTCATCCGCCTGCGCAAGCATGTCACATGCATCCGCCGGGAATAAGCTTGACCGGAATGATCCCGGAAGATGTGCAGAAGACGCTCGGGACGTCTTCGGGACGACTTCCGACGGAGCGTGCAGGCATACATATTTCATGGAGATACGGGCATGCCGTGCCAACCGGTTCGCACCTTCGTGTTGGCCTCTCCGGGGGGAGGGGGTCACGGTTGGACGTGATACCAACGGCGGCCCCGTCATCTTCTTGCGTCTCACCCGCCAACTCGACGGGCGTGGGAGGCATGTTGCGGTGTGCTACGGGGCCTTTCATCCGCCTGCGCAAGCATGTCACACGCATCCGCCGGGAATAAGCTTGACCGGAACGAGCCCGGAAGATGTGCAGAAGACGCTCGGGACGTCTTCGGAACGACTTCCGACGGAGCGTGCAGGCATACATATTTCATGGAGATACGGGCATGCCGTGCCAACCGGTTCGCACCTTCGTGTTGGCATCTCCGGGGGGAGGGGGTCACGGTTGGGCGTGATACCAACGGCGGCCCCGTCGTCCCCTTGCGTCTCACCCGCCAACTCGACGGGCGTGGGCGAGGCATATTGCGGTGTGCTACGGGGCCTTTCATCCGCCTGCGCAAGCATGTCACACGCATCCGCCGGGAATAAGCTTGACCGGAATGAGCCCGGAAGATGCGCGGAAGACGCTCGGGACGTCTTCGGAACGACTTCCGACGGAGCGTGCAGGCATACATCTTTCATGGAGATACGGGCATGCCGTGCCAACCGGTTCGCACCTTCGTGTTGGCCTCTCCGGGGGGAGGGGGTCACGGTTGGACGTGATACCAACGGCGGCCCCGTCATCTTCTTGCGTCTCACCCGCCAACTCGACGGGCGTGGGAGGCATGTTGCGGTGTGCTACGGGGCCTTTCATCCGCCTGCGCAAGCATGTCACACGCATCCGCCGGGAATAAGCTTGACCGGAACGAGCCCGGAAGATGTGCAGAAGACGCTCGGGACGTCTTCGGGACGACTTCCGACGGAGCGTGCAGGCATACATATTTCATGGAGATACGGGCATGCCGTGCCAACCGGTTCGCACCTTCGTGTTGGCCTCTCCGGGGGGAGGGGGTCACGGTTGGACGTGATACCAACGGCGGCCCCGTCATCTTCTTGCGTCTCACCCGCCAACTCGACGGGCGTGGGAGGCATGTTGCGGTGTGCTACGGGGCCTTTCATCCGCCTGCGCAAGCATGTCACACGCATCCGCCGGGAATAAGCTTGACCGGAATGATCCCGGAAGATGTGCAGAAGACGCTCGGGACGTCTTCGGCACGACTTCCGACGGAGCGTGCAGGCATACATATTTCATGGAGATACGGGCATGCCGTGCCAACCGGTTCGCACCTTCGTGTTGGCCTCTCCGGGGGGAGGGGGTCACGGTTGGACGTGATACCAACGGCGGCCCCGTCATCTTCTTGCGTCTCACCCGCCAACTCGACGGGCGTGGGAGGCATGTTGCGGTGTGCTACGGGGCCTTTCATCCGCCTGCGCAAGCATGTCACACGCATCCGCCGGGAATAAGCTTGACCGGAATGATCCCGGAAGATGTGCAGAAGACGCTCGGGACGTCTTCGGGACGACTTCCGACGGAGCGTGCAGGCATACATATTTCATGGAGATACGGGCATGCCGTGCCAACCGGTTCGCACCTTCGTGTTGGCCTCTCCGGGGGGAGGGGGTCACGGTTGGACGTGATACCAACGGCGGCCCCGTCATCTTCTTGCGTCTCACCCGCCAACTCGACGGGCGTGGGAGGCATGTTGCGGTGTGCTACGGGGCCTTTCATCCGCCTGCGCAAGCATGTCACACGCATCCGCCGGGAATAAGCTTGACCGGAACGAGCCCGGAAGATGTGCAGAAGACGCTCGGGACGTCTTCGGAACGACTTCCGACGGAGCGTGCAGGCATACATATTTCATGGAGATACGGGCATGCCGTGCCAACCGGTTCGCACCTTCGTGTTGGCCTCTCCGGGGGAGGGTCCTCGGGCTCATGGACTTCGGTATAGGTCATGTCCACAACTTCATCCATTGGGGCCGGAGGTGAAGGTGTAAGCCTTTGCGGATTCATCCGCCTATCCCCATCACTCACAAGCTCCGGAGGACGATGATATGGTTCGCCCGATGCGATTGCATCCCGTATCTTCAACACCATTCCTTGGAGGTTGACGCCAATGGGAGGCTCAAGCAGCCACTTATGTTGTCGAAAGTGCACCGTGCCCGGATCATCGGCCAAGTCCAATGGATCGGAGAAAATATCCTCCCACGTATGCTCCTTAAAGCCCGGTTCATGCAAGTCTGAAATTGCTTGCACATAGCCAAAAAACTCTTGAACCGAGAAAAGCACATTAGTGGGCTCGGCTAAGCCGAAAGGTGGCCGGTTGCTTTGACGCGGCACGCAAATACGAACCGCGTCCTCGTGATCTTCAGCCCTGCGAACACATTGTGATGGTGAATTCATAGAAGACACGTGCAAGACGTCCGGAAGTTGCGCAGAAGATGCTCCACACATCTTCGGTTGTATGCATTCCAAACTGCATAAATGTGCATGATAGATGCATGTGGGTTATGGAGACAAGCAAGCACCTTGTTGCAGGGGAATGCTCATGAATGTAGACGGATTCCCCGAGCCATGCCGTCATCTCATGGTCCAGCTCGCGGGATGGCGACACCGTAGACAACCAATCGTGCACCGCTGCCATCTTCCCCTTCAAGACCTCCGGCTTGGATTGACGGAAGACCTCCGCCGCGGATTCGGGGGGGGTTTAGTGAGCATCGCTCGTTTGAAGGACGACATTTTGGTCTTTGGGGGCGCTTCCCCCTTTTGGAGATGCGCGGCACGTTTACTTGCCATTCTATCTCCTATACAAAGGACACTTGGCCAAGGTAGTGCGGAGGGCATCCTGAAGACAAACACTCAGAAGACGTTCAGAAGTCACCCAGAAGACACGTGGAAGACATTTCCCGACATCTTCCGGACGTCTTCTTGACTGTGCTTGCGAAGATACCCCAGATACCTTCTGTACATCTTCCAGACATCTTCGGGGAATATATGTCTTCCTGAACCCAGAAGAGGTGCGAAAGACGCGCGGAAGACGCGCGGAAGACACACAGAAGACACGCGGAAGACATTTTTTTGACATCTTCCGGACGTCTTCTTGACTGTGTTTGCGGAAGATACCCCAGATATCTTCTGTACATCTTCCGGTTGTCTTAGAGATGTCTTTGAGGAAGACATGTCTTCTGGAAATCTGCAACTTGTAGAAGTTCCACCGAACGTCTTAACACCCCTCTTAGGGGCGTCTTCCTCATTTTTTTGACGATCTTCTACGCGTCTTCTAATGTCTACCTAGGCTAGGTGCCTACGTTCGGTGGAACTTCTACAAGTTGCAGATTTCCAGAAGACATGTCTTCCTCAAAGACATCTCTGGAGGGTAACAAGATGCACAGAAGATATCTGGGGTATCTTCCGAATGTTTTTTTTTTGGGTGTTTTTGTATTTTTTGAAAAAAAAACTATAAAAAATCGCGAAAAAACAAAAAAACATATAAGGTGCGCAATATTGGGCAAAACCGTACTGTGAAGGTAGAATTGCAAAAAAACAAGTGGTTTGTTCGGGAGAGGGTCAAACGTACCAAGTTACTAAGTTAAAACGGCCGCCTAATTTGGTAGAAGAAACTGCTCTTGTTTTAGAGCACCATCGCTCCTAGCAACGGTCGAAGAGTCGATCACGCGCGCAGCGGACAGTGCAATCTGCGGTCCAGAAAAAACCCCCCGTCTTAATCGGACGGTCTCCATGAGTTACAGAAACTTAAAATGGCATGAAGGCGTGGGTGGGCACCCACGACGCCCCTTGTGCACTAGCGGCGTCGTTGGCGGTAATCGCCTCATATCGCTAGAACACAAGGGGTATCGTGGATGCCCATGCCTCCAAGGGGATTCGAACCCCTCACCCTCGCGCGAGACGCGTTCGGCTTACCATATTTGACCACTCGGCCATGCACCCACGATGATGGAAACTCGCTGCACGGCAAAAGTTATATTCAATAAAATCGCGTTTCCCTACAGAGAGTCCTCGATTTTCCCGTAAAAAACCATCTAGAGTTCACTCGACCGATCCGACGCGATAGGTAAAGGGGCTCGCTGATCGACGGCACTGTTTGAACGTTGGTGTCGTTTCGATACCGGTACGATCACCGGGGTACGGAACGGGATGCGTCAGAGACACGCGAAAGACCTTCTACCCGTCTTCCAGGCATCTTTGCGGCGCTAAAAAGTACCCGTTTACGATACTTCCAGCACAGTTTGACTTTTTAAAGAACTCAGAAAACAAAATGTCTAATTCCTTGAAACGAAAGAATGCCAGCGGGGTGAAGGAGGGTGACCTCCGGGAGAAGTTTTAGTCGTTCGTCGCGGCGGTGGGAGGCAACGCCAGCGACGAAAACTTCATCAAGTGGCTCGTAGCAAGGGATGGGGAGGAGGGGAGCGGAGGCGGTGGGGGAAACCAACGCGGGGAGTCCAAGAAGAAGTTGTCGAAGACGGGCGGGCTCCACTTCCAAGCGGACTTCACCCGCATCATGGTGGAGCGGATTAGCGACGGGCGGCTGGACCCGCTGCTTAACGTAACGGACCAAGCGTTTGCGGCTACGGCCTTCAGGGAGGAAGTCCTGGCCTGCAGCGACGACTACGATGTTCGTGATGTGAGCAGGCGCCTCAGGAACATGATTTGCGATTTTAGAATATTTTGGAGGTATGGGGTGTATACCTGTGTGTCGGGGAGGGGCACCGAAAAGGGAAAGTGGGTTTGGCACGCCTCCCGGACCGCCCACCCATACTACCGCAAGCACACGGACGCCATTCAGGCGTTGGTCATTGAGACCGACGCCCGAACCAAGTACCCGACGCACGAGGAAAAAAAAGGCAGCGTTGCTCAGCATCGACGGGTTGGTGCTGCACGAGCTGCCCGCCAAGGCCTTGGACGCCTTGGACGGTGAGGCGAAGGATGAGATGGGTACGTTAATTTGCTTAATTAATTTCTGTTTCACCTGTTTTGTTGTCTCACCAAGAAGACGTCACCAGGACACCTCAGAGACGTTTTGAGAGTATTCTGCACGTCTTCCTTAGTTAATAGGACTTAGCTAATAGGCAAGTATGACTGACTGTCTTCTGAGTGTCTTCTGCGTGTCTTCTGCGTGTCTTCTTGTATAACATACTAACATATGCCTGTTTCAGTGGCGGCATGCTTGCAGCTCGAGTTGGAGTCAAAGACGCAGATCGAGGAGCTGGAAAAAAAGGCGGGCAGCTCTAAGGTTAGGAAGGTGGCGGAGGCGGTGGCGGAGGACAACAAGGCGAAGGGGAAGGCGGCATCGGTGGACCCGAAGGGGAAGGCGGTGGCGGAGGACCCGAAGGGGAAGAAGAAGGCGGTGGCGGAGGATGCTGAAGAGGGGTTTGAGGTGGGTAGCCACGTGGTATTGTACTGCGTGGTGGAGTCTCTGGTGAACGATCCGGAGATACTCCCCACGGGGTTCTACCACGAGAAGGGTAAGTCCGCGATATGGACCGCGGACATGCCCCTTCTCACGGGGGTGATAACGCACCCACCCAATTCAAAGGATGTGGCCGCCCATGGCTTGAAGTCGTATACAATGAAAAAGAAGTCGGTCACCGGCCTTCAGTTGAAAGGCGACTATGTTGGCATCAAGGTATGGTTCTGCAAGCACAACCCTTAGAATACACGATATCCAGAAGATATCACATATATCTTCTGGGTATCTTCCGCACGTCTTCTGGATATGTATTTAGTTTCTTTAATTACGTAAGTGACATTTGCAGCTGATCGTAAACTTTTGTGTGACTGCACCCAGGTGCTCTCCTTGGCGGTGGACAAGCACGACGTTGGCTTTGACAACGCCCCGTTGCTCTTCTCCGCCTGGCAAAATGGCATGGAAATGGCCTTTGTCGGGTTGGAGAAGATGTACGGCAAGGGCCTCAAGGCGAACGACAAGATCGCCGGACCGAGTGGCCTCGGGTCCCAACTTCTCGCTGCGATGGAGGAGAAGACGTACCCCTTCGGGGACAAGTCAAAGTGGGGCCTGGTGGTTCCCATCAGCCACCTCCGCCCCATCTTCAAGGAGAACTTGCATCGGGCCTACGAAACCACCAGCTCCGAAGCGGGGACTCCGACGAAGGCAATCCTTTCTAGTGACAGTGAAGACGGTGCTGATGATTGAAACTGTAAATATGTAAATAAATAGCTTTGTAAAAAACCTTCTTCTTTGTTCCATTTGTATCATCCTGCCAACGAACTGCATGCGTGTAACCTGAACGCATACGTATATTGACTTTTGGTAGAGTTACAGAAGACGTCCGGAAGATATCTTCTGGACGTCTTCTGTACATCTTCTGGATTCCGGAAGACGTCTTCTGGACGTCTTCTGGATCCCAGAAGATGTGCAGAAGACGTCCAGAAGACATCTTCTGGACGTCTTCTAATGTCTGTATAATGATATGTATATATATAATAAGACGTCCAGAAGACGTCCCGAAGATATCTTCTGAACGTCTTCTGCATGACTTCTGTACATCTTCTGGATTCCGGAAGATGTCTTCTATACGTCTTCTGGATTCCAGAAGATATCCAGAAGACATCTAGAAGACGTCTTCTACGCGACTTCTAATGTCTACCATCTTCTGAGTTCTGGAAGACGTCCGGAAGATCTTCCGGGAAGATGTACAGAAGACACCTAAAAGATATCAAGAAGACATCTTCCGGAATTCAGAAGATGTACAGAAGTTATACAGAAGACGTCCATAAGATAACTTCTGGACGTCTTCTCGGAAGATCTTCTGCACGTCTTCTGGAAACCAGAAGATGGTAGACATTAGAATGCGCCCAGAAGACGTCTTCTGGACGCCTTCTGGGTGTCTTCTGGACCCAGAAGACGTCTCAGAAGACGTTCAGAAGACTTTCAGAAGATGTTCAGAAGACGCGTCTTCTGGTTTTCCCAGAATGTAGGGCTCAGCGTTGTTGACCTCCCGTGGTGGCTTCTTGTTCGCGTCATCACTAGCGGGTGCGGACGGCTCCTTCTCCTTGTAGTCTTTGCGCTTGTCTCCAGTCCTTCTGGCGGAACCAGAGCGTCGCATGGCGGTCACCAGCTCGGGAAGTTCAAGTCCCAGCTGCCTGGCCGCATAGCAAGAGTAGACGCAGCTTGACCTGCGCGTGAGCTCCTGCTGGAGAGTCAGTGCCCATGCCTCCGCGTCGTTCTTCAGCTTGTCCTGCACCTCTATGATGACCTCCAGGTCCTCCCACCGACGTGACCTTGCTGGGGGCGGGGTGACTGACTCGTAGCTGTTCTGAGACGCGCTCCTTGTACTCTTTGATGCGCAGCCCTTTGACGCATTCCTCGATGTTCTGCCTGGTGATGATGTCCTCCACCTTCTTGCCAGCATTCAGCGCGGCCTCTCTATCTGCGCCTGCAGCTTTTCACATACGCGAGGCCGTCTTGTTCAGGGGTCTGCGACTTGGCCACCAGCAGGTCCTCCTTCTCCCTGGTACCCTTCATCAGAAACTTAGCCTCAAGTTCTGCGACGAAAGCCCGCAGAGCCCAGAAATAATGAGCATCTCCAGTGCCATCCACGCCTGTAAGGCCCCTGGTCGAGGTTCCCACCTCTTGCCATTCTTCAGACACTTCACCATCAGCATCACCATTCTTAAACTCTCTGCAGACTGCCCATGTCTCCCCTGCCTTCATCTCATGAAAGGGGGGTAGTGCACAACGCACAGAGCCCTGGAAAGAGTCCCTCTCAGAAACGTCCTTCAGGATATGAAATGCGT
The DNA here is from genome assembly GCA_001247695.2 of Cymbomonas tetramitiformis. Taxonomy (NCBI): domain Eukaryota; kingdom Viridiplantae; phylum Chlorophyta; class Pyramimonadophyceae; order Pyramimonadales; family Pyramimonadaceae; genus Cymbomonas; species Cymbomonas tetramitiformis. The sequence continues at coordinate 25,163 of LGRX02034330.1, read as the reverse complement.
TGGAGGCCATGATGCCATTTTTCACATACGCAGCGCACCACCACTCATAGGCGATCGAAGTGGCATGATCCTCTCCTGCCAAGATATATAGAGGGTAGGAGATCCCATACTGATTTGTAGTCTGGCCAAGAGTTTTTGAGAGCCTGCTTCTGTTCTGCGCTGCGGCCCTGGAAAGCTGCTGACCTCATCTGCCTACGTATCTTCGACTCATGGGATCGCTGTACCCTCCCCACCAGCTCCACAAAACGCCTGATGAACGCTGCTCTGTCCTCACTCTTGCCACCAGTGTAACTGAGCTTCGAGTCAATCTTGTCAAGGCCATCACTGTCTCTGTCAGGACGATCCATATCCTCTAAGCTATCGAGTGCGAACAGAAGGTTGTTGGCTGGGGGCACTGCTACTGATACGATCGCTGCTGCCGCTGCGCTTGCTGCTGCTGCTGCTGGTGGTGGTGGTGTTGGGGGACTGGTTTCTGGGGCCGATCCCTCTGTGGTCATAAAGCTGCTGATACGCCTCTAAGCGCTCCTCTCCCGAGCCAATCGCCGTGCCTCCCGTTCTGCGGACTGGACAGCGGCGGCGCTCAACTCTGTCTCACCCTCCGTGGTCAAGTGCTATGCCAATACGCGACAAGTGAGGCAAAAGAGGTGTGCCTTCTCCCAGCGTAAAGCTCGTTTACAAGTGGAATGTAGGCTGAATTCAGACTGGTTTATGCCAGTGCATAGAGTGCCCCTGGATTCACACCGTTCTGAACAAGAAGAAGGGTGAGACGCGTATGAACAGCGTAGCAGGCGTTGGTGGACCAGGGTCAACGTGAGAAAGAGTCCCCAGCACAGTCCCTTGTGGGGATGCGAAGTGAATGCCCAAGCTCTCCACCACCAACAAGGCTCAGACACCCAGCCACAATAAGCCAAGTCAAACTAGCGTGCTGAGCACCCTCTAGCTGCAGTGGTCACTTGTCACAGTTCAGCTGCAATATCGCAATAAGTATGCCTTGATACGCCGAATTAGTGGTGAATGCAGAATATCCGCACAAAAAGGGCTGAGGCTAAGCCAGTGTGCTGAGCACCCCTGGATTCGCGAAGCCACTGCTCATCAAGAGCACACCAGTCGTCATAAGAGCTCGTTGCTAACCAAAATAACCAGGGGTAAAAATCACTAAGCAGAGCTCAAGCTAAGCCAGTGTGCTGAGCACCCCTGGATTTGCGAAGCCACTGCTCATCAAGAGCACAACAGTTGTCATAAGAGCTCGTTGCTAATCAAGATAACCAGGAGTAAAAGTCACTAAGCAGAGCTCAAGCTAAGCCAGTGTGCTGAGCACCCCTGGATTCGCGAAGCCACTGCTCATCAAGAAGGTGAAAGGTATCATAAGTGCCTCACCGCAGGTCAAAAGTTGCCAAGAGCTGTAAGAGGAAAGAGGAAGGGTTGAACGCTAATCCACCGATATTTCCAAGGTAACCAACGGTGTTCTAAGCTGAGCCAGTGTACTGAGTACCCCTGGATTCACTAGACACCGTTGCCAGAGCAGTCCTTGCTGTGTACATAATATACAGAGTTGACTCACTTGCTGCCTTCCAGGCTGATGCCGCTGCTAATTACCTTCTAGTGACACACCTGCTTAGAGCTAGGCCAGTACACCATGGGTGTCCCTGGATTCATTGTCAGACAAGGTGGCCAAGCTAGAGGAACCGCAAGATAAGAAACCACTCATTAGGATAGTAATTAACTGCTGATTCGCTGTCGCCGCCACTGTCCAGGCTGATGCCGCTGCTAATTACCTTCTAGTGACACACCTGCTTAGAGCTAGGCCAGTACACCATGGGTGTCCTTGGATTCACTATCAGACAAGGTGGTCAAGCTAGAGGTACCGCAAGATAAGGAACCACTCATTAAGATAGTAATCAACTGCCGATTCGCTGTCGCCACCACTGTGAGCCTTTTTCGTGCAAGCACCGCCAAATATTAAAAGGAAAAATGGTCCGCCAGTACACCGAGGGTGTCCCTGGAGTCGCCTGTCTCCCGAATCCGCTGTTCTTAACTGCTGTCTACTTGTCGCCAAAGAGCCTCTCACTTCTGAATTCGTATCGAAATTAAAAGCCGCTCCGCGCAGGACATTATTGTTTTGTAAAAAGATAAAAACAGCAGTATAACATACTGTATTCATCAAAAGATTAACAAAATCACCAAAGTACGAATTATTGTATAAAACTGTGAGCAGAGCTGTCTTAGCAGTCTAGCACTTGGCACGCGAACAGCCACCTAGCACTTGCGAAGGCAAAACAATAATGAGTCCACTAGTCCTGACCTGCGGTCAGAGCCTACTTATTCTCAAGTCATTGTCACATCTGCAAAAACTGTAACAGGCTTCCGCCCTGAAATCTTCATCTACCAATACTGTAGAATGTAACTATTCTATGCCAGCTTTAATGATGTTACCGTTCCCCATCTTCTGACTGACACGTCAGTGGCAACATTGTAACTGTCACATCTTCTTATCACTTCGCGGTCATCTCACAGTGACCATGTCTTCTTCACCAAGTCTGCTACTCTCGAGCAGTCATCACGCGCGAGGTCTGTCATACTCGTCATAACTGTCACGCCTGTCACCAGCTGGACAAACCCGGCTTCGGTACCACGAGAAGCCGGCGTTTGTTACAAAACAAGTGGAGTTCCCCCCTTATTCCCTCCCTGTGGTTGAGGATGAGGTCGGTCCCACTTCCTGACGGCTCTGGAGTTCAGCACTTCCCGTTGGTGCTGCCAAACGCGGAATTGGGGGACGCTATCGGTGGCCCGCAGCGAGCATGGAGTCTGTTGAGGGCAGTGGACATCGACCCCCAAGCGTACCACGCCGTCTCGGGTTATGTGTTGGGGGCCATGTACCGGGTGGACTGCCCGGACCACATCTACGCCGTGTGTGGACTTCAGTTCGGCCAGCAGGAGCATCGCACAGCAAGGGTGTGCACATTTGACGGAGTGGCGAACGGTGTCCGCACACTCGATGCTGGATCAGTTCCTCGAGTCCGAGTCCGAGCAGTACATAGAGGATGGACTCGAAGCGGCTGTTACGGTGTATAACTCGAGGTGGTATTGGGAGGCTCGTCTGGCAGCGGCAGCCTCTGCGTTATCTCCCTCACCCCCGTCTGAGGCGGTGGAGCCTTATGCCTCTCCCTACCATCGTTCTTCGACGTTTCCAGCCCCATCCACGACCGCACTCCTCAGTTCATACGGCCCCGTTCGTCCTGCCCTCCCTCAGTCGAACCGACCCCCGGGCAGCAGCCACAGCCCTCGTCGCACACCGTCAGTGGGCAGCCACAGCCCCTGTCACACACCGTCAATAGCCCAACCTCGGAGTATCCTGGTGGCTCGTTCCACCCCGGGGCCTACTTCTACTCCCCGGACATGCCTCCACCGGGCCCGCAGCAGGGGGGAAACAATCCCGTATACCCGGATATTCTGCAGGCTGCGGGTTCGAGCGGTGCCATACACACGGCAGACTCCCGGGCATTCAAGAACGAGCAGGGCCAGATCAAGGACGTCCGTAAGCTGGTCGAAGGCTTACCTGAATTTCCATCGAAGCCGAAGTCACCGGAGCCACTGGACGACCTCGAGGCCTTTACCAAAACCGTCATTAAGCTGATGACACATATGACGGTGCGCGCGGCACTCACTTCGTCGAGCTGCCTGCCGGAGCGAGCCAACATACCCGTGCTGACCGTGTCCGACGTAATGTCTATGATCAGCGAGGACCGGTTGGCAAAGGCGCAGCAACAGTATCTGGGGGAGTCCGCGCCAAGGGGCAGTAGCGGAGAACCGTGAAGAACTCGCTACGACTCCACCAGCCGCTTCCTGGCTGATCTTGCGCTATCGCTGGCTATCCCCATCACCGACATGATGCGGTACAATCGTGATGTTCTCGGCGAGAAACAGCGTGACGGTGAGAGTGCGGCACAATTTTACTCTCATCAACACCCGCTATCAGACGGTGCGGTTTCTGGCCGAGGCAGTCGAGGGTTGCTCGGATATCTCGCAATCGAGCTGACGGGCCTATACCTCGATGGCCTCAAGCACCGCACCCGGATCCTGCGCAAGCTGGACGCTCAGGGCATGGCCACCGCGCAGCCGCACCTGTGGGAGCAAGCCCAGCGGAACCGGAATTCGCTGGAGGCGTCAGCCATTCTCACGAGCCGGCAGGTGACCACTGACCTGGAGGCTGACAATGTCAAGGAGGACGCCGCCTTGTCCGAGGCGGTGGCGCGCCAAGTGGCGCAGGAGTTAGCTCAGCGAATCCGGACACCTTCGATCTCCCGAGGCGTCCTCAATCCCCCTTGCCCTTTCAGCTTTCCAGGTGGCCGCCATGCAGGAGCCACCTGAGGGGAACTCGGGGCAGATGACGGCTGCGAGCCCGGGGGGAAACCGTTCTAACTCCGCCACGGCGACTGGAGGGACCGGAGTTCAGAGATCCCTGGGAATCACACGGGAGAGGCCCTGTTTCGCCTCCGGCAGCAAGGGGCATTTGGTGGCCAACTGCGACGATGCGGCCAAGTTGGCTATTTGGAGGTGGTCTGCTGTCCACTATCTCCCCATGGGGGTTATTGAGAATAACTCCTCGTGCAGTTGTTTGACGTCGGAAACCACTGCACGTGCAGTGGTTTCATCCAGGGTCGCCCGGGTCATGACACGGGCCCGATCACGCCCGAGGCCATTAGCTGCATGTGACCATTGACATGCGGTATTGAAGCTTGAATGGCCAAGACTATCTCACAATCCTGCATTACGTAGAACGTATCCACTCCTCCCACAAGGACAACCATTTTCAATAATCATTGGTGCTCTATTGATGCCGGCGGTCGTTGTCATTCGATTTTAGTTTTCTACTTTGTTACTTGAACTAACGTTTCCTTTCCTCCACTTGCCCAGACTAACCGGCATGCTGCACACTCAAATTTGAGCATGGGTAGCGGAAAACAGCATGCGTGTTGCATTTATTGACAACGATGCAGAGGTATTTGATACTTGAATTCAATCCACGATTTCCATACGAACGTACCCATCCCGCATGCGCCATTCAAGCTACATACGGTTTTGCTCGAATCATTTGCATGCTTGCAATTATTTCATGTGAGATATGTGGATATGATTATGCATCGTCACCAGTAGCCCGGTTCTCCACATCACGAACATATGGCATGCAAGAGTACGTGGATGCCAGGATGAATCTACTGTCTCTGATGGTGAACAAACGCGACTTACATTCATTAAAGAAAGGAAACTAAAGAACCCTTCATATTTTTGCATGACCAAATGCACTTTTAAAAATATCAACAAATAACTGCTTTCGAAATCATATCGATCGTAACTTCTTCGGGTCCAACCTAATAAAGCTAACGCTGCCCACGAGCTATTTATGAATACAACTCTTGCGGAGCGTAGAAGCACCTCACGTAGCTGCCACCATCTATTAATCAAGATACGTAAGTATCATGAGCACAACCTCTACGGCTCACATAGAATGGCAGCATCGTGTGATACTTAATCGGGATCACTAAACTATCATAAAGGAGACCTCTCATTGGCATCGATCCAATCATGAGCAAATGATTAGGGGTAGGCAAACACTCCACCATTATGGCGTCCGCATATATGGATTCGATGCATTCAGATGGTAGCTTGCGAGCTGCGACATTGGCAGATGGTGGAAACGAAGAAGCTCCAGTGTAGCAGAGGCAAGATTGGAGGCCCCACCGAGGTCTGTCACAACATCAGGGCGCAACTGCACGTAGGTGCGTCCGGTGAATGACACATTGAATTCGGCGTATACATGGTACGAAGTGCTCATGCCTGTGATGACCTGTGACACAAGTGGGAACATGCCGGGTCCGAATTTGAGGGCGCTCAATTCGAAGCCTACAATGGGCTCGGAGAACATCACGATCAGCAGCACATCCGTCTTGTCAGTGCAGTGCCCGTTGGTCATGGCAAGCATGTCCATGGCGAAAATTTCTGCTACTGGGCGATGGCCGTAAATAGCTTCCGCAGCGCTTTGTAGATCCGGTAACTCAGCCCGAACAACAGTGTGATTCTGCCGCCACGGGTCGGCTAAATGTACCTGGCCGATGATTTTTGTTTCCAGACTCTTGCATTTTTCACTCTCCCGGGACCGCAGCGCGACTCCGTTGGTGATCTCCAGGAGCGCTGTCAGATCATGTGCATCAATTCCTGGTGACATTGAAAACGCGACCTGTGCAGCCGCACCAGAATCCACCGACACAGTCATGCATCGGCTCAACATGCACTGATAGGCTACTCTTCTCGTACAGGTCCTGCTTATACTAAGCAGGGGGTATCTCTTTAGAGTGGTGCATCACACCAGGTGCATCAAATGGGGGCATAGCTGTCAGAGTAGCACTACATAGGTTCAGCACGCATCAAATGAAGGTACAACTGTATGTCAGCGTGGCGCATTGCTCGAGCGTGTACAAAACTGGGGAACAGCATCCATTAGAGTATCGCATCAGCCCATCCCCCATTGTGTATTGAATGAGGACCCACTCGTGGATTCCCTATTTGCTCTCTAATTGACCATACGTTTCCATCACATCTATCTGCAAGGGCGTGCCGCCAACCATATTTATACGATCGAGAAATATTGAACTATGACCGTTTACTAGAATGCCGTCTGAGCTGGAAACTGCTTTAGCAAATTTGGACTGCAGCATAATATGGGTTTAGCAAGATTATTCTAAAAGACAAAGGCTCCCAGCTTGTATATCGAAAGATCTGGCTGGATATCCTGAAAAATAAGCAAAATCCTTCCAGAAATTGTTGAGAAGCTCAGGATTGAGATGAGTTGTTCTGTAATACACTTTGAGCCAAGCTGGGACGTCGAATGGTGAACCAGTATCAGCTCCTGAAGGCGACAGTATGGTTAATGGAGGATATCGCGGGTTATTAGATCTCAGATGATGACAGATATAGCTGACCGCACGTCGTGTGCAGCTTGATCACGCATCAGAAATGATTACTTGGGTGCCTCATGAATCAATTGATCTGTAAATCGGCAAATTTCTGGCGATCTGCTGGTTGAGCACCCACCAGCTATGGTCCAAGACTCGACAATTGCATCCAGGTCCCAACCAAGCCTCAAGCGTCTCACAGCACAGGCGTGAAGAGTGTGTAGATAGGATATTGTGCTACTGTGGCTAAGCAGCCTTGTTTTCAAATTTGCACTATCCTTTGTATTTTAGCGCCGGTTTCTTTTTCATGCAGCAACAGAGATTGTGCTTGTCCCGTGCGTCGCTTGTGCCAATCAGAGTGTAGCGCAGACATGTGACCCGCACCTGGAGGCTGAAATACACACCCTGCGCCGCGCCGGCATCCGGGGAGTCAATCACGTTCTCATCGAAGGCCGTGATGGCCATGGTGGCTTCCAGTGCAGAGTTCACCCCCTCAGCGTTGACGGTCGGTGCCATACCACAGCCAGCGGAAACTGTGTGCTGGGTGACCTGCACCCTTGCGGGCAGCCCAAGCACAAGGTCCGACCTAGAGGGCCCCGTTGGGAGGACGCGAATCACGATTATGTGTGACGATGGCACTGCTTCGGAGTCCGCACAGCTGTGGTTGAGGGTGATCACGGCCCGCGCCAATGTCCCCACGACCCCGTACGTTGCCTCTGGAGCACTCTTACAATCCAATAAGAGAGCCAGCGAGGTGCCAGCTTGGCCTCCTGCTAGACACATCCGTCCATCCCGCACACCAACACCAACCTCGATTCTCTGTCTTTTTTCACCGTCTAGATGAGCAGGAGTGCACCTTCATCCCTGACAATAATTAGTATACCCTACATCGCATGACCGTCCGGCCTTATACTGGCCATCATTCTTCCCCGACACCGCTCCGCCTGCCCTCCCACCCTCAATAATGCGCATTCGGAGCCGGCCTGCATTCTCAGGTTCCCTTCGCTGATTCAGACACTTTGATGCTCATCCAACGGCTGCAGTGTGCAGAGTTTATTTCGAAATCATGCCAGGTTGACCGCCAGGTTGACCGCCAGGCTGACCGCCAGATTGACCGCCCCGGTTTTGCATGCATCCTCCTATTGACATCATTGCTGTAATTTATGCTAACATTCGCCCGCCATGCATGAGACCCGCAATCATTGGTTCCAGCATGTTGCGATACGTATGCTGTTCACACACGATGGCGCAAGGGCCGTTGGTTGCCTCATCGAGGGCGTGCTATCAGTTCCCAACGCTGCAGAATTTGGCACGCCGGTCGATGTCAGCGCAATTGAGAAGTCTCTGAAAGTACTTTAAAACAACAACCATTGCTGTGTACACCATGGACTCCATAAACAGATCTCGGGACGCCACTCCCGCTTACAATCCTTCGGTTGCAGTCTGACTCAGATGAAGTATTGATGAATCATGCGAGTAGTGATGTAGTATAATTCAGTTGCAGTTGATGGTGACGCATGTGGAACATCACTCCTTACAATAATTCAGTTGCAGTTGATGGTGACGCGTGTGGAAGGTCTTGGACCGGAACCTTCCTGTGGAAAATCTATGGGCGCGCCGGATATTTGAAGTGGGGCCTATTGTAAGCAGAGTCAGGTGCTATGCATGGCAGGAGGGGCGTGCGGACATCGAAATCGGTGACGGGACGCGTCATACTATCGCGAAGAACAAAGCCTTTGTGACGCCATCGATGCGATTGAGGGGTGTCTGATAAAGGGCTGGCGGGGGACCGCGGCAAGCCCATGCGCTCTGATTGTTAAGGGGACAAGGAGAGGGACACAGAGCGTGTGGATTCAGCGCTGAAGAGGCAGCAACGGCCCTACCAGCTGAAATGGTCCATGTGTAGAATATGAGCGGATGTCGAAGCGAGCCAGGAACGGGCCATGTTTGTGGTGCGCCTCAGCTTGGTGATACATAGGTGCGTGATCCACCTTGGTTTGGGGGGGGGCAGGCATTGAAGAGGTGTAAATAGCTGGTGAGTAGCCTCGCAGATCTCGTGAGTAGTTGGAGAGGTGTAAAATGCTGTGGGCCATTTGCGCAGACTACTCACCAGATTTGCAAGGCTATACGCAGCTGGCGGAGATTGCTGACTGCCCTGCCCGGCGCAGCGGCGAGTACGTTACCGCCAATCTTATGGTGTGGGGGCCAGTCCTGCAACTCGGAAGTGCGTCTCTGCTTGCTCGCCTATCGGTGCCGTCATCGCGGCTAGGCTAGGTGGCAAGCATGTATTGCCTTGCTGCATCCTCAAATACGGCGTAGGGGGGGTGGCTCGCGATGGCGACCGGCACCTAGTAGTTATACTGCATGTGCCAGCTTTTTGATGCCCGGTGCGTGGAGAAGGGACACCCCCACACGACCCCAGCGTGGGTACGTAGTGCAGCCGGCATTCTGTGGCATTCAGGCTGCTTGGAACTTGTTGCCCAGGGTTATGTTGCAAGGATAAGGAGTTAAGGACGCACACCCTGCGAGGCAGACATGCCATTGTGCGGATATGGACCTCGCATCAGGGAGCACTCGGGTGCACGGCTTGTGGTGAAGCGTGCGCTGGCTGGTGAGGCGATGTGTGTTTCCTACGATAATCCTATCGCGGAGGGGGTCGGAGGCATGAAAGCAGGGCAGACGAAGAGGGTCAACCGTACGCTCGAGGCGTTGTGCCGAGCTGCGCAGCACCCTCGGTCCCGGTGTGGCTTGCCTGGACGACTGTGGAACAGGTGGGGAAGTGATGTTGTCAGCTTGGTGGACGAGGAGCGGAGAGGAGCGGGAGAAGCGAAAAAGAGAAAAAAAGAAAAAAAGAGAAAGAGGAGCGGCCGCTGGCGACGGCGGGCGCAGGTCTGGGTCTGGAGAGTCTGTTTCCCTTGCGGTAGGAGACGTGGGGCGCTCTAGAGGCGTTTCCCCTGGCAGGGAATTGGTCGGCGGCGCCGGTGCACGCGGCCCATCGTGCACTCAAGGAAGGCGGGGGGCAGAGTGTCGCCACATGCCGGTGGCATTGGTTGCTATCAAGTATGAGCTTAGTAGAAGCAGCTCAGTGCCATCTCTGGCGCAGGGGATCTCTGGCTCAGTGCCATCTCTGGCGCAGGAGATGGTGTGCACGCTATCAAGCATGCTTGCGGCCAGCTTGTGTCCAACAGTGTGCTGGATGGGATCTTGCGGTGGCTCATGTATGGGAGCAGATCTCGTGGTGACTGGACACCGGGCTGACTGATTGCGGTGAGCAGGGACTTCACAGGGTGGAGACCAGACACCGGGCTGACTGATTGCGGTGAGCAGGGACTGTCGCAATCGAAGTGGTGGTTAGCTTCCTGTTTGTGTCTCCATGGATGAGGATCCTCTCTCCCCACTCTGTCTCATCTTCCACACATGTCTAAGCACGCAGTCAGCCGGTCCCACCATCCTGCCAGCAGCAAAAGGGGCGTGTCACCTGCGTCTGAGTCCATATCCTCGTTAAGATCGAGCTCCATGTCCGTGTCAGCGTCATGGTTATCACCTTCGTCTACAGGGGGCGCGGAACTTATTGGAGACCCTGTTGGCAACATACTTGTTGGATACGCTGTTGCGGCGATAGTTGTCGATGATGCAGAGGTCGGAGAATCTGATGGAGCAGAGGTGATCGCAGACTCTGATGGAGCAGAGGTGGTCGGAGAAACTGATGGAGCAGAGGTGGTCGGAGAAACTGATGGAGCAGTGGTCGGAGAAACTGATGGAGCAGTGGTCGGAGAAACTGATGGAGCAGAGGTCGGAGACGCTGATGGAGCAGAGGTGGTCGCAGACTCTGATGGAGCAGAAGTGGTTGGAGAATCTGATGGAGCAGAGGTCGTAGACGCTGATGGAGCAGTGGTCGGAGAATCTGATGGAGCAGAGGTCGTAGACGCTGATGGAGCAGTGGTCGTTGGGTTTCCTGTGGATTGTGCAAGCCTTCTCCTACTAGAGGACTCACTTGTTGTCCAGCTGCCTTGGGTAAAGTTTTGGCGGAGGCCCATTAGATCCAAAGTCAGTGTCCCCTGCTCGATAGTGCGGTCTGTAGGCTCACTCCTATTCTCTGAGGACGCTGCGGAGTGCGACACATCATACCAGGTCACCGTGAGCGTATCCCCCTCCGCGATCACCAGATCCACATCGCACACAATGTCGCCTGTACCTGCGCGTCATGCATAGCCGTGCACCAATCAACATGCCACCTGAGAAACGATTTCGGATGGAAATTGAGTCATTACGATCATGCAATGATTATAACCACGCGGCGATAAAGGGTGTGAAGAGCTTATTTTATTCGGTATTTGCTCAAGCAACTCATAGTCAAGCTGCTGCAATTTCAGACTGTTGCCTCATTTATCATCGATGTAAAGGCATGGGTATTCGTAGGGCATGGCATCGGTGAAGCAATGTCAAGTCGACCTTGCCGTTCGTATCACCCCGAGCTTAGCTCAGGGCGGTGCCCATCGGTCTCCTGTTCATTCACTTGAAGCATCCACGAACCTCGCGCTTGATTGCATGACAACCACACAATTATGATTCAATTGTATATATACAAGGTTGTGTGTATTATATTCACTTGTATACTTCGTAAATGAAGTATATACATAGTAACAGTGCGCATTTGATCAATCAGGGTGCCTCCAATAGGGCGACTGGGCGGTGTACCGTTGATGGGAGCAGTGCACTGCGGGGGCAGCGTGCCCCAGGCGGGCTGCTCCACCACGTACTCCCCGTTCTTCAGCAGCTCAAAAGAAAAGGGGCGCCTCAAGCTGTCGCAGTTGTGCTTGCAGGCCTGTGCCCAGACCCCCGCATGCACGTCCTGTCTTCCGAAGCTTTGGAGTGGAGAGGGGCTGATTTGCGCCGCCACGTATGCATTTATATGACCGCCGGTTGGTATGTAAAGAAATGTAACCCAGAGCTCCGCTGCGGCGCATCGCAGAACGCTCTCTTTCCTGCTACGCCGCCACAGACTGTCGGCAGAAATAATGTGCGCTCGAGCGGAAATGGGCTGTGGCGATGGGTGCAGGCTAGGAACATTTTTCAAAAAACCACCCTTTTTGGAGGGAGACTTTGGTGTCTGGTGACACAGGCTTTCTCCGTTCAGACATTCTCAAGGTGTGCTGTCATCTTGGCAGGTTGGGGTTGAGGTTTTGGTAGATCGGGGTTTCCCATGCGCTTGGTTCAAAATGGATTCGTCTTACCCCCTCATGCATACGCTGGAGCGCAGTGGAAGTAATAAGACGGCACTAAGCACACAAAGGCTGGCAGTCGGTCGATCCGTACTCCTTTAGTTCACTCCGCCGCTTGCGGGGCTGAGCAGAATCGAGCTCACGGCAATCATGGAAGCTGTCCTGGCTAATAGGCTACCTTGCACGGGCCACGGCATCAGGCGGGCATCCGGAGGCAGTCTACCTGCCAGGGCCATTCGGGCACGCGGGGCTGCCCGCATTCAGTCGTGCTGCTGCATCCCCACCATCCATCACGCCAAACGGCAACCACCTTGTGGAAGTGCCCCTGCGCGAAGGGAAGGAGCGCCGCGGAGCCCTGCGCGCCAGACGCCTCGATCCGGTCGAGCAGCAGACTCCAGTACTCCACCTGGGAACCCGCAGAGCCCCCCGGAGACCGGCGAGTGACAGCCTGCACACACAGCCTTGCCGTGCAGTCGCAGCCGCACCCCTCTCGCATGCGCCAGCAATGCGTTCTAAGCGGCGCACGTGCGCAAACTTATGACGTAGCCGCAGGCGTCATGGAACGATGACGTGAAAAACTCGTGAACGGAGCCACAGGCGCCATGCATGCTACGCAAGCCTCGGCGAGGTTGCGTGGTCAACCGAGTTCGGATGCAGACGTCAGGGATGATACGCGAGCGGCTCAATTCCGCAACGGTTTCGCAGGGCATTGTGTATGATGAAATGAGGCGCTCGGAGTGCACAAATCATGCCCACGTGACAGAGGCGTCATACCTGGACAGTAAAGTGGACGTCGCGATCCCCGCTGTTCACCAGCTCAACCTCCTGCACGTAGGAATCTTGCGGCCGCAGTGTCACGTCCGTCAGCGTCTCCTTGGGTAGCACATCCACTCGGACCGGCGCCGGTGCAGGGGGGCGTGGGAGCCCCTCGTGAAACCACGGAGGCGGCGCAGAGAAGTGGTCCCACAGGAGGTGGGGCGGCGGACGGTCGCCTGCAGGGGGGGTGGGTGACACTGGTGCGTAGGGGTCATAGGATAGGCCGTAGAACTCCTCCGCCTCGCTGTACAAGTTCTCAGAGCTTACAGATGGTGGTACTAGCACGGCCTGCGATGAGCTCTCTGCATCGCTGGCGCTGCTGTTCACAGCTTGAGAGGTATTTCCAGCTGCCGCAGCGGCGACCTCATCGCCTGCAGCCAATCACACTTGCAGGTCCTTCACAATCATCTCTATACAGATAGTCAGAAAGATGACCTTGCTCATGTCATCTCTCTTTCTATCTCTCTGTCTCTCTGCCTCTTGTCTCTGCTCTCAATCTCTATACACAGCCCTGCCCACTTCTGCCTTGCTTTCTACGCGTGGGCCCATCTCAGCATCTCACCTACCCAGGCACTGGGTGGCGAGCACTCGGCAGGCGCACCACTGAGTGCGCGGTTGTAGAAGGCCACACCATGCACCTCCCCCACGAGTAGATCCAAGTAGTGCTCGTCGTGGCTGCGCCCGAGGAAGTTCTCCTGCCCGGTGGTGTTGTACGCCTTCCCCTCCGCGCGGTTGTCCTCCACGCCGTCCACGTACACCGACAGCTTTCCTTCGCCGTCGTAGGTCACCGCCACATGATGCCAGGCGCCGTCGTTCACCGGGGTGCAGTGCGCCGGGTACCCGCGGTACCCCGGATGGAAGTCGTTCAGGTACCCCATCACCCCGATGCACCGCCCCTGCGAACCGTAGCTCGTCACGCTGAAGGACCGGTTCTCTGCCGGGGAGCCGGTGCTCACCACGCAGTAGTCCGCGCTCGAATTCGTCCGCAGCCGGAACAGGATGGAGCGTGCTGCGTTCCCGGTGGCCGCCACGCCCGCAGCCGTCAGTGCCACAGCGGGCTGTGCCTCGTCGGCGAAGCGATGCAAGGATAGGTCGGCGTAAATGGCCCCCCCGCGCTTGGTGGCAGTGCCAACGCTGCCATTTGCAACCAGCGGTGACGAGGACGAAGCGGCAGCTGGGCGGTAGAGCCTGGCTGTCAGCGGGTCCAGGCCGTACCACTGGCCAAGGCCACTCCACCTGGATATCTTCCCCTCCCCCTCCTCTGCGTCCTCCTCGGAGAGCGCGACACCATAGAACCCGTAGAACCCATAGAAGCTTTCGGGGATGGGTGGCGCCCGGGGAGCGGAAACGTTGGAGCTGTTCGTATTGTTGATACCTGCGATGCACGGAATCGCATCAGAGCCTCTGACCAATGGCATGTACCGTTCCGTCCTTATGGGGTACACAGTACACCAGATTGCGCCTCAGACGCATCATCACGTCATATCACGTCAGCGGTCATCATTGCTGACACATTGCATTGCGTCACAACCTGATGTCAGCTTCACACCGGATTGTAAGGCATCTCTGACCCTGTGATGTGACGTAGAAAGGCTTTGGCCAATCAAAATTAAAACCCTCCCTCGGGGTACTCGTCCAGCTAAGCCGTGGCAACCCGCTTTGGGAAGCGTTCAGTCCAACAGCGAGAGAGGTCTCGGGGTGCATTGTTCCTGATCATGGGCGAGCTCTGCGGGTGGGCTTAGGGTGGGCGACTCTGAATCATCGCGCGGGCACAAATTTGGATCACACCAATGCAGTGGCGGGTGATCGGTGTGAGTGAGAACGCACTTGACAGCAGCGTCATCCCCGGAGGTGCTGCACAGAGGTCATGCACCGACACCGCACGTCAGCCAGGCGAGGGACCAGATGATGGGGCTGCGTGCTACCCGCGTGCAAATCACGGGACCCCCAACTAGAGCACGGTTGACCCTCCGATGCTGGCATCTAGATGCGCTGATCAAATAGGTCTGAACGCTGGCCACGCTTCTGCCATAATGCGCGTCGAATCGTTCCTCATCCATATAGTAACACAATGGCAGATGCTGCCGTATATTGCACATACAGTGCTCGCCGGCCGAGTGCCTCAAAGGATCGCTCGCTGAAGCATGCCTTACATTGTAAGATCCGAGACGGGTTCATGAAGACGGGTTGACGCTTCATGCAACATGTCACATCGTGCGGTATGCATATCTTCGACAGTCTCAATGCTCTTCGTTGATGCGACACGCGGCGGAAAAACAGATGAGCGGTCGCGATCGCCAACGCTGGAACCTATTTACCACGTGCTTATTGAGATGCCCGTATTTCTCGCACCTGCGCTTAGGGCGAAGGTTTGATAGGCCGCTGGACCCTGGGCAAGCTGGCGCACAACAGTGCTCGATGGGACCCTCATCTGTACAGGTGATGATCGAGAGGAAGTGCTGCCATCACCAAGCTCGCCGTTGTAGTTGGAACCTTGGCTGTACACCTGCCCGCCTGCAGTATGACCCCGAGTTGCAAATGAATGGTAAGTGGCAGGCGAGGATACATCAGAGTATGACAAAGGGACGTGCAAGGAGGTTGTGCTCGCAGCGCAGCGCTGCGGAGGCTGACTTGCTGATGGCAGGCCGAGGCCCATCTGAGGCCCGCAGCTTCCACTATCGCAGGCTCTCAGGGATGCCTCCAGGGTGACCAAGGCGCCTCGAGGTGACGCTCATGTGCGGATGCATCCGAATATTGTGCCCCGCTATCCACACACCATGTCGAGCACCGGCCGCACGCACAGACGGCCTCTGTAAAAGTAGCGGAGATACAGCGAGAGGGTAAAGAGTTTGCTCATACGCGATGTGACGAAAAAGGTGGACTCCTGGCACGCCGACACGTACACCACGGTGTGCCCTGACATTGTACGTGTCGGGTAGTTCTGCCAGTTACGCCCGACCGCATAGGCGCTTCCATCTGAGGGCGCCAGCACCCGAACCTCCCAGAACCGCGCCTTTCACGGTGACTGATATGCAATAGGGAAGCTGCCTGTTAGCGGTGATCGCGCAGCATGCCGCAGTATGCAGAGCAAGGCGCAGGAATGTGGCGGCCGCGGTGACCATCCGGATGGCAGCAAGTGTCAATGGCATACCCGCAGGCCCGCCGAGGAGATGCTCACACGGTCATCAAGGGTCAGCTCCGAGGAGATATCCACATTCATATTGGGTGGGCTCTCGTGAGGTGTACCCGCGGCCATCAAGGGCCGGCTCCCAGAAGAACATACCCGCAGTCATGAAAACCGTGTGCTCCTCGCCGCATGCTACCATGGCCATGTTGTATCCGGCCATGCTGCTGCTTGGAGCGTATCGATTGCTTCTTGACCCATCTCCAAGCTGACCATAATAATTACGTCCTGTGGCATATGCCTGTCCACCTGCACAGTTATGCACCCCCTCCCATCCTCTCCTAGGAGCACTCGAAGCCAGACGCATCGCGCATTTCCATTTGACCGTTTATTGTTCTGGAAACATGCTATGGTGGGTGCAAAAGTGGATTTTGTTTTGAAGCCAGTGTCCAGCATCGTCTAAGCTCGCCAGACAAACTGTTTTTGGATCGAATGACGTGTTTGCATGGCGGCCGACTGCTTCGAACGGTTTTTTCAAGGCATGCAGACACGCACACGCCCACCCTCGTGCAATTTTGGAAAACACCGTTGAAGCGTTGATTCTTCAGCGTTTTAAGCTCTGACCCACAATCACGGGCATCGGCGCACATCAATTCTCAGGCTCGCGTGCGGCGTGAAAACCAGGGCTCCGGGCAACACCTTGCACGATCATGCAAATGCACTCACGTCCGGCCTGGGCCTAAAGCGCCCCCATTGATTCATTATCGCCCAGCATCCAGAGAGTAACATAACACGATTTTTGCTTCATTAAAACGCCCACCTCTGCCTTGTGGATGATTCACTTTCTATTGTTGTCCTTAGTAGAGACGAGCATGCATGCCTGAAGGCGCCGGAGGCACGGCCGGGGGTTGCGCACCTGCCAGGATGAAGACGGTGTGCATGTAGCCAGCGGCGGCGTACACCACCCCGGTGCTCATCACTCGGACAGGCGAGTCACGATTCGAAGTCGAGCCGTCACCCAACTGCCCGTGTGAGTTATACCCGCAAGTGTATCCACCACCGTCTGGTAAAACCTCCCCGTTGTCATATAGCTTCAGCGACGCAGCTCCGTGTCATTCACACAGCAGGTGCCGAGCATGCGGAAAGAAAGCACACTACCATCTCTCTACAATCTATAATCTGCAACGTTAGTTACATTGGGTATTTGACCGGTCCTGGTTGCAAGTCACCAAGAAGGAGAGCCTCATCCTGCCTCTAACACATGCGCGTGCGATATCAGCCATGCGCGCCATTATGTTATATATGCATCCACACCCGCAATTATGCTAGCGCAGGGGCGAGCGCCGTGGCAGTTTTACAACATCGTGCGCATGTCATACCGCCAATGCGACATCTCCAATTCAAATCAGACAATGCGGTAATATGCAGCAAGAATCCGTCATTTGCATTTTCCATTGCACCTTCCGCACCTGACGTGACAAACACGCTGTGGGCGAACCCTGCCGCAATGTGGACCACGTCACTGAGCAGCACCCTAGTCGGACGTGCGACGCCACTCCCTCCGCCAATGCCCAGCATGCCGTACGAGTTTGCGCCAGTACCGTATACCTCACCGCCTGCATGCACACAGCGGTGTATATATTCCGCCTTGAGCATGAGCGCATGGCGCAAGAGAGCAAGCGGACGGGCACACGGCAGAGAGAGGGAGCGCGCGACGACTGTAAGTGAGCGGTCCAACAAAGTGTTTTTGCAGGGGACATCAGAGGGACCACAGGAACCTCATGGAGCTGCATATCGAATGGAATAAGCCGCGTGACGTGATCTCCAAGATCGTGCAAGAGCCCTCAGATCTGCACATCTTCCGTCTTTCGAGATGAGTGGTCCGCGGTTTGCTGTAAGCTGCCCTGGACTAACTCACTGGATGTCGTCAATCAGGCTTGCCAATGTTGGAAGAGCTGCGACTAGAGCGGTCGGGAGGCAGTTGGTCATCGAGCCCCCTCCCCCCCCCCTCGCAGGAGTCCTTCCAAGATGAATCGGGCGAGTCGCCGCACGTCCCCGTCCGGCCTTCAGCGGATGGCGCCGCCAGTCGAGGCCCACATGCAGCCCTACTCCTCGGTGCAGGCAGCAGGCAAGGCGCTGCACGCACACACCTAAGGTACGGAAGAGCGTGTGATAGGCTCCGGTGGCCGTCTGCAAAACATTGCTCAGTGCCACTTGAACGACGTAGGTTCGGGTGCTTCGGCTGCCGTCGCCGAGCTGCCCGTAGGCGCCGTAGCCAATGGTGTAGCCACTGCCGCCTGCGTTCCGAATCCACCCCCACGCGGATGAGAGTGCTTGCCCCCTCTCGGCGACGTCCCTGCTGCCGGAGCAGTACGCGCTCCTGTTGCGGCCGCTGCCACCTCCTTTGACACGCATAACCTCGTCAATGTCCTCTGAACATGTGTCACCTTCCAAGGCGGCCGCTCACGACAATTTGCAGGCTCCGCTGTAGCCTGTGAGCTGCCCTGGCATTATAATTATCATGGAGGTTTGTGAGTGATCCTCAGGCTCGATCCTACGGGCAATGCGCTCAGTGTGTGCTTATCCTTGGACCATTACCTTTGGCAGACAGAACCAGCCCACTAAATTGCCACAGATCAGCGACCAGCCGGGTGAGTGTGTGCGCGCTTATCCTTGGAGCTTGGAGCGATTTCTTTTGCAATAAATGTCCAAACTACTATGGAAGGCCGCACAATGTCGCCTGCACTATGTACCCACGCCAGGGATCTAAGGATTCAGCACACACTTCGGGACACTTATCCGGATTCTCCGGAGCTCTCTAGTGGAGAAAGGGAACCCCTACGGCTCAGTGAGTCGCTAGAGCACTTATGTGGCTGCTCTGCAGACGCGTGCGTTGGTGCGATAGCAGAGTAGATATCTTACCGGGATTGAGGGGTCCGGGGCCGTCACATAGGGGCCTGGACCGAAGGGAAATTTGAGGGTGGGCCGAGTCGCATTGGATGAAATTCGATAAAATTCCCCCCAAAATTTGGGTTTGTGAAATTTCTATCATGCTTTAAGATTTATTTTGCGCATGTGCATTGGCCGACTCGGACCGGATTTGGACCAAGTGATTTGGCCTGGCCCAAGTACATGCAGGTGAGGGCGGAGGTGGTGGGCTGGGTGCTTAGGTCCGGGGATGTGGGATTGCGAGGGGGGCCCACCAAACGCAATTGGGGAGTTTGGGAGTTTTGGGAGTTGGGGAGTTTTACAATGGGAGTACAAATCTTAAATTAAACTTGTACAATATTTGCCGCATATTTGAGCTTCAAAAAGATTTCCGAGAATCGATAGCAAAATGATACCTTTTACGCCTGATTTCATGAATGTATTTTTTGGGGTTCATCCATGAACCCCAACGATTTTTTTATGTTTTTTATGAATTTCATGCCTTTTGGGGGTTTCGAAAATTTTCGGAATTTTGGTTAAAAAAACCTTAATTTTTTTACCACTTTCAGAAATTTCTTTGGTTGGCTTTGTCTCTATTTTTGCAGACGCTGACAGACGGTGGGCCGAAGGCCCGTGGGGAGTTGGGATAAAGGGTGAGGGAGGAGGAAATTTCGGTGGGCCGAAGGCCCGTGGGGAGCCGGGAGAAAGGGGGAAGGGAGGGAAATTGCGGCCCGAAGGCCCGCGGGGAGCCGGGAACGGGGGGGGAGGGAAAATTGCGGGCCGAAGGCCTTCGGGGAGCTGGGATAAAGGGTGAGGGAGGGGGAAGATTCGGTGGGCCGAAGGCCCGCGGGGAGCCGGGAGAAAGGGGGAAGGGAGGAAAATTGCGGGACGAAGGCCCGCGGGGAGCTGGGAAAAAGGGGGAGAGGAAAGGGATTTAAAAAAAATATATATATATAAGGTTGTATGTATATATATAATCGTGAAAAGAAGAACTGTTGAAGCTCCGGAGAAGCCGCTTCGAAGTTGAGAGTGCCTGTTCACTGCGGCGCTAGAAAAAGTGTGGTAAAAGCGCAAAGATTTAAAGTCAAAAGAAACAAGCAAACATGCCTCCAAAAAACTGCGCTGAAAAAGGTAGAAAAGAGACAAGGTTAGAAAAGAGTTCATCGATGAACGCTTTTTAAAAAACACTGCTAAAGAAACAAGTTTTTTTACCGGTTTAAAGTAAAGCGTTCATCGATGAACTCTTTCTTTATTTTATTGCTGAAACTTGAGTTTTTTAAATTGTTTTTAAGAAAAGCGTTCATCGATGAGCGCTTTCCTTAGTTTTCCTTGTATTTTTCTTAAAAGTTTGCGCTTTAGAGTTGCAAAAGTTGCGTTATTTCTGTGTGATTCAGCTTTTTTGTCAGGAAAACTAAGGAAAGCGCTCATCGATGAACGCTTTTCTAAAAAACAATTTAAAAAACTCAAGTTTCAGCAATAAAATAAAGAAAGAGTTCATCGATGAACGCTTTACTTTAAACCGGTAAAAAAACTTGTTTCTTTAGCAGCGTTTTTTAAAAAGCGTTCATCGATGAACGCTTTTTAAAACTCATCTCTTTTTACATCTGTTTTAGGACAGTTCTTGAAGAAGTGTCCTAAGGAAAACTGCAAGAGGTTTAAAAGGTTAAAGATCTCAGTGTTAAATATGTTTAAGAATGTCTTTGCGCAAGCATCCACCAACTCTCAATTGCTTAAGCAAACTATACGACACCGCATTTGAAGTCAAAAAGAGCTTTACAATTATCTTTGCGCAAGCTTCTAAATCTGCTTAGTGAAGATGTTTGAGAATGTCTTTACGCAAAGATCTTTGCTTTAAAGATCTTTGCGCGAGCTTGGATCCACTTACTTTTATTTGCTTTTAAAGTATTGAACTTTGCGACACCGCAAAGTCTAGGGAAACTCTTCACAGACACCTTTGCGCAAGCTTTTAAATATTCTGCTTGCTAAAGATGTTTGAGAAAGTCTTTGCGCAAAGATCTTTGCTTCAAAGATCTTTTCGCAAGCTTCCACCAACTCTCAATTGCCTAAGCAAACTTTGCGACAAAGTCTAATGAGCTTTAATACCAACATCTTTCCACAAGCTTTTAGTTCTGCTTGTTAAATATGTTTAAGAATGTCTTTGCGCAAGTTGCGTCCACCAACTCTCAATTGCTTAAGCAAACTATACGACACCGCAAAGTCAAAAAGAGCTTTACCTTTAATAATATCTTTGCGCAAGCTTTTAAATCTGCTTGGTGAAGATGTTTGAGAATGTCTTTACGCAAAGATCTTTGCTTTAAAGATCTTTGCGCTTCAAGCATCCACCAACTCTTATTTGCTTTTAAAGTATTGAACTTTGCGACACCGCAAAGTCTAAAGAGCTTTACAGTCATCTTTGCGCAGGCTTTTAAATATTCTGCTTGCTAAAGATGTTTGAGAAAGTCTTTGCGCAAAGATCTTTGCTTCAAAGATCTTTTCGCAAACATGAACCACCAACTCTGGATTGCTTAAGCAAACTTTGCGACACCGCAAAGTCTAAAGAGCGTTACAAACCTCTTTGCGCAAGCTTTAAAATCTGCTTGTTAAAGATGTTTGAAAAGTCTTTGCGCAAAGATCTTTGCTTCAAAGATCTTTGCTTCAAAGATCTTTGCTTCAAAGATATTTGCTTCAAAGATCTTTGCTTCAAAGATCTTCGCTTCAAAGATCTTTGCTTCAAAGATCTTTGCTTCAAAAATCTTTGCAACTCGCAATTGCATTTAAAGCAAACTCTGCGAAATCTTAACAAAGCGCTTTGAGAGGATCTTTGAAGCGCTTCCCGAAGCTTCTAAGTCTGCTAAATCCGCACTCTCACCTTCAAAGCGGCTTCTTAAGAGCTTCAACTTTTCTTCTTCTCACGATTATATTCAAAATTAAAAAATTCACAATTGCATATCCCTCCTAATTTTGCATTATCGCTTCAAAGCGGTTTTTAAGAGCTTCAACTTCTTCTTCTCAATGATTATATCCAAAATTTAAAAAATCACAAATTTCTTGAATTTGTCTCCCCTTCCCCCCGAATTTTGCACTCTCGCCAAAGCGCTTCTTAAAAATTAAGGTTTTTTTTTAACCAAAATTCCGAAAAATTTTCAAACCCCCAAAAGGCATGAAATTCATAAAAAAAAAATATAAAAAATCGTTGGGGTTCATGGATGAACCCCAAAAAATACATTTCATGAAATCGGGCGTAAAAGGTATCATTTTGCTATCGATTCTCGAAATTTTTTTTGAAGCTCAAATATGCGGCAAATTTTGTACAAGTTCAATTGGAAATTTATGTTTTCGTAACACAAAAATCCCCAAAAATCTTCCTTAATTCAGGCTGAAAAAGATGATTTTTTTGGTAATATTTAGGAATATTTAATTAGAAATTTAGTATATTAATACAATTAGGATATTAATATAGGAATATTACAATGGTAAAAAAATCATCTTTTTCAGCCTGAATTAAGGAAGATTTTTGGGGATTTTTGTGTTACGAAAACATAAATTTCCAATTGAACTTGTACAAAATTTGCCGCATATTTGAGCTTCAAATTTTTTTTCGAGAATCGATAGCAAAATGATACCTTTTACGCCCGATTTCATGAAATGTATTTTTTGGGGTTCATCCATGAACCCCAACGATTTTTTTATATTTTTTTTATGAATTTCATGCCTTTTGGGGGTTTTGAAAATTTTCGGAATTTTGGTTTAAAAAAAACCTTAATTTTTTAAGAAGCGGCTTTGAAGGCGAGAGTGCAAAATTCGGGAAGGGGGGCAAATTCAACGTGATTTTTTTTTTTTTTTAATTTTGAATATAATCGTGAGAAGAAGAAAAGTTGAAGCTCTTAAGAAACCGCTTTGAAGGCGATAATGCAAAATTCTGGGGATATGCAATTGTGAATTTTTTAATTTTGAATATAATCGTGAGAAGAAGAAAAGTTGAAGCTCTTAAGAAGCCGCTTTGAAGGTGAGAGTGCGGATTTAGCAGACTTAGAAGCTTCGGGAAGCGCTTCAAAGATCCTCTCAAAGCGCTTTGTTAAGGTTTCGCAGAGTTTGCTTTAAATGCAATTGCGAGTTGCAAAGATTTTTGAAGCAAAGATCTTTGAAGCAAAGATCTTTGAAGCGAAGATCTTTGAAGCAAAGATCTTTGAAGCAAAGATCTTTGAAGCAAAGATCTTTGAAGCAAAGATCTTTGCGCAAAGACTTTTCAAACATCTTTAACAAGCAGATTTTAAAGCTTGCGCAAAGAGGTTTGTAACGCTCTTTAGACTTTGCGGTGTCGCAAAGTTTGCTTAAGCAATCCAGAGTTGGTGGTTCATGTTTGCGAAAAGATCTTTGAAGCAAAGATCTTTGCGCAAAGACTTTCTCAAACATCTTTAGCAAGCAGAATATTTAAAAGCTTGCGCAAAGATAACTGTAAAGCTCTTTAGACTTTGCGGTGTCGCAAAGTTCAATACTTTAAAAGCAAATAAGAGTTGGTGGATGCTTGAAGCGCAAAGATCTTAAAAGCAAAGATCTTTGCGTAAAGACATTCTCAAACATCTTCACCAAGCAGATTTAAAAGCTTGCGCAAAGATATTATTAAAGGTAAAGCTCTTTTTGACTTTGCGGTGTCGTATAGTTTGCTTAAGCAAATGAGAGTTGGTGGACGCAACTTGCGCAAAGACATTCTTAAACATATTTAACAAGCAGAACTAAAAGCTTGTGGAAAGATGTTGGTATTAAAGCTCATTAGACTTTGTCGCAAAGTTTGCTTAGGCAATTGAGAGTTGGTGGAAGCTTGCGAAAAGATCTTTGAAGCAAAGATCTTTGAAGCAAAGATCTTTGCGCAAAGACTTTCTCAAACATCTTTAGCAAGCAGAATATTTAAAAGCTTGCGCAAAGGTGTCTGTGAAGAGTTTCTTTAGACTTTGCGGTGTCGCAAAGTTCAATACTTTAAAAGCAAATAAAAGTAAGTGGATCCAAGCTTGCGCAAAGATCTTTAAAGCAAAGATCTTTGCGTAAAGACATTCTCAAACATCTTCACTAAGCAGATTTAGAAGCTTGCGCAAAGATAATTGTAAAGCTCTTTTTGACTTCAAATGCGGTGTCGTATAGTTTGCTTAAGCAATTGAGAGTTGGTGGATGCTTGCGCAAAGACATTCTTAAACATATTTAACACTGAGATCTTTAACCTTTTAAACCTCTTGCAGTTTTCCTTAGGACACTTCTTCAAGAACTGTCCTAAAACAGATGTAAAAAGAGATGAGTTTTAAAAAGCGTTCATCGATGAACGCTTTTTAAAAAACACTGCTAAAGAAACAAGTTTTTTTACCGGTTTAAAGTAAAGCGTTCATCGATGAACTCTTTCTTTATTTTATTGCTGAAACTTGAGTTTTTTAAACTGTTTTTTAGAAAAGCGTTCATCGATGAGCGCTTTCCTTAGGTTTCCTTGTTTTTTCCTGACAAAAAAGCTGAATCACGCAGAAATAACGCAACTTTTGCAACTCCAAAGCGCAAACTTTTAAGAAAAATACAAGGAAAACTAAGGAAAGCGCTCATCGATGAACGCTTTTCTTAAAAACAATTTAAAAAACTCAAGTTTCAGCAATAAAATAAAGAAAGAGTTCATCGATGAACGCTTTACTTTAAACCGGTAAAAAAACTTGTTTCTTTAGCAGTGTTTTTTAAAAAGCGTTCATCGATGAACTCTTTTCTAACCTTGTCTCTTTTCTACCTTTTTCAGCGCAGATTTTTGGAGGCATGTTTGCTTGTTTCTTTTGACTTTAAATCTTTGCGCTTTTACCACACATTTTCTAGCGCCGCAGTGAACAGGCACTCTCAACTTCGAAGCGGCTTCTCCGGAGCTTCAACAGTTCTTCTTTTCACGATTATATATATACATACAACCTTATATATATATATTTTTTTTAAATCCCTTTCCTCTCCCCCTTTTTCCCAGCTCCCCGCGGGCCTTCGTCCCGCAATTTTCCTCCCTTCCCCCTTTCTCCCGGCTCCCCGCGGGCCTTCGGCCCACCGAATCTTCCCCCTCCCTCACCCTTTATCCCAGCTCCCCAAGGGCCTTCGGCCCGCAATTTTCCCTCT
>LGRX02034329.1:0-32186 GCA_001247695.2 Cymbomonas tetramitiformis | reverse complement strand
GTGAATTCCGCAGGGCTGCCATCACATCTCGCCACCCTGGCCCCTGTCTCTGCATCAAAGATGGTCAAGCCCAACCTGTTGGCTGTCCTGATTGGGATAATGTTGCAGTTGGCCCCTGTGTCCAGGAGAAGCGCTTTGTACAACATAAGCAAGCCTCCAGAGGCCATCAGCGCCATCCCTTGTGCCAGAGACTCGTTCAGGAGCTTGCATACAGGCTGGACCTGCGCCATGGCAGTGAGCTGTTCCTCTGTAAGACCACTGAGCATCTTCTTCTTCAATAGCTCGTACGCCTTGGTCTCCATGGTCCCTGCGTGCAGCTCGCCCCTCTCGCTGAAGTCTCTCACCCCGTAGCTCTCCTGGACGGTGGCCGCTGCAGCTGTCACATGCACTGTCGTCCTCCCCTTCCTGGGCTGCTCCACCATGTCCTCCGGCATCTCGTCCAGAGGAATTTCTTCTTCGTCACTGTCGTCGCCCGACTCCATGCCCGGGCAGTCGTCATCCTCATCGCTGATGTCCTGGCAGTCTGCTGCTGAGGCTGTCGGCACGGGGAGCTGGTTGTTCTCAGCCAGTTCCACCAAGGTCTCCACACCCCTTGGAGCTGTTATGCGACCTTCTGCTACGAGTCCAGCAGCTAGCTTACGGAAAGCTGCTCCCAGGCTCTTGATCACGGAGGCCATGAGCTGCACCTTCCTCTGCATCTCGTCCGCCGCAGGCGCCATGGGCACCTGTGCGTCTGCCTCGTACTCCTCGGGTGTCTTCACTGGGAAGCCCCTCATGCGTTGGGTACTTCCCAGGGCTACTGCTGGAGCCGCCGTGAGTTCAGACTCCGCACTCTTGCACAGCGTCTCGGGGAGTGCCCCCAGACCCAAGGTGTTGAGGGCGCTCGAGAGCTCCTCTTCGCCCATCTCCTCGGCCATGGCTGTGAGTAACTCGGTTGGAGGGCCAGACGACACTCCTACCCCTGCGCTGCCATGGTGGTGCGCGCGTGCATCGACGGTGTGAGTCTCCCTCTCCGCGACGTGCGCTGCGACTGGTTCCTCGTCGGAGCCCTCATCCTCGGACAGCACCTGCGACTTCACGCTGCCCGCACGACTGGCAGTCTTCCTAGCAGCCACCATGCCCTGGTACTCTGCTTTCAACGCCTCGGGATTGCCAGTGGTGCTCTTCTGCTTGTCCTCCGGTGACTGTTTGGCTCTGTACTTGTCCTTCTCGTCGTTGGACAGCTGCTGCCAGTCCGTCACCAGGATGCCCCAGTCAGAGTTCTTGAAGCGGTTCTTCAGATTATACATGCGCAGAGCGGCGTTCTCCGCGTCCCACCACTTGCTGGAACCAAGCCTGCTTTCGTGGAATCCAGCAGGCATCTTGACGTGTTTATAACCACTCCTGCACTGCTCGGGATCGGACTCATGCCAGCCCCCTCCAAAGCAGCGCAAGCACTTGGGCTTGTCGTTCGTACGCACGCCCTCTGCTGGCGGTGGCGTCTTGTTGTAGGAGGCCTTCTTAGCTCTTTCGGCCACATTCACCTCCTTCTTCATCTTCTTAGAAGGTGATGTATCTACCTTCTTGCTGTTCTCCGGTTCGCCTGACTGCGCCACCTCAGAGGACTCAATCTTCTTGATCGAGTTCTTTATGGCCTTGAGGTCAAGGCCATGCTGTCGCGCCTCCCAGGTGGAGTACTGGCAGCCACATCGTCTGGTGATCTCCTGGAGGAAGGTGAGGATCCAAGACTCTGCATCGCCCTTGAGCTTGTCTTGAACCTCGACGATGGCCTCCAGGTCCTTCCAGGTCACCCGATTGGGTGGCGGGAACTGTGCCCTCAGTTGCTCCTTCACCCGCGTCTGGAAGACCTTGATGCGCAGGTTGTCCACGCAGTCCTCGATGAAGGTACGTAGCTCTTCATCGCTCAACACCTTCCCAGTGTTGAGCTGCATTTCCCTGCGTTGGCACATCTTCATGTAGGTCAACCCATCCTGTCCCACCTCCTGTGGCTTCTGTGTCAACAGATCCACTTTCTCTTGAGTCCCTTTCATCATGAACTTCTTGTCAAGGGCAGCGATGAAGCCCCTGAGCGCGTAGAAGTACTGGGTATCACGGGTGCCATCACGTCCCGTCAAGCCTTTCAGGAGGTTCCATCAGTCAGATATTCGTCGGAAACCTCCCCTTGGGTGTCTTGGTCCGTCACCGGCCTCGCTATCACCCACGTGGTGCCAGTGTTCATCTCATTGAAAGGGGGCCTAGCGCATGGGATGGTACCCTCGAGTGGGCCATGCTCGCTAGTGTCCTTCAGGACTCGGTCCATGTTGGAGGCCACTACCCCCCCTCTTTCATAGTTCTCGCGCCACCAGCTGAGAGCTTGTGAGTTCTCTCCAGCCAGACACGCAGGGACGATGTCCCACAGATATTCAAAGTCAGGGGGAGTCTCTCTCAGGGTCTTCATCTGTGCTTCGGTGAGAGTGCCAGCCCCGGACCTGAGCCTCCTCCTGACGTTGGCGTTGTGCTGCCGTACGAAATTCTCGCACATGTCGGCGAACTCCCTCAGGAACTTGGGCCGATCTTCTTCCTTGGTGCCCGTGTAGTTGGGCAGCGTACCAAGGTTGACACGAGCGTAGTCAGTGTACTCCATGTCTTCTTCAAAGATTATTAACGGCTCCTGGGCCTGGGCTTGCAGTTGGACTGGTGCTTGTGCCTCAGGCTGTACTAGTGCCCTCAGGCTGGCCACCGGCAGCCTCTTCCTCTCCTTCCAGCTCTGTGAAGTGCTGGCTCACTCGTATCGCTCTCTGGGCACGCCTCTCTGCCCTTTGCTGATCCTCGCGGTCAGCCTTGGATTCCGTTGCTACCTTTCTGGTGAAGAAGAGATACTGGTGTGAAGGCTCTTTTCACTCCACACTTCCCAGCTTACCAGTACGGATGAATCCGTCCCTGGCCTCACCTTTCAGTGCTTTGCTCTAAGTAGCAATCACTGCCAGGATAATCTCGTCCACGACTGGTGAGCAAGGTTCCATCTGTGACCCGGTCTTATATTGGCTCTCCCAGATGTCCAGCAAGGTTGCCTCTGCCCTTAGTGTCTCTGGTCCACGCAGTCAGTCAGCAGAACGCCAGCATGAGTCAAGTGACCACAAAGAATGCTGTCGTGATGGTGCCCACTGACAGTCCTGTTTCGCTCCACGCCTTCAGGCGTACCAGTACGGATGAATCCGTCCCTGGCTTTACCGTCTGGTGCTTTGCTCCAGCAGGATGTCACTTCCCGAAATAGCCCAGTACATAATTCTCAACGCTGCAATCATGTTCGCAAAATTAGCAACTGGTTCTGCTGTGACCGCTGTCGCTGTACTTTGCAAGACTGGTGAACTTCGAGTGTCGCAACAGCCTGCTTCACTCAACCTCTTCCAAGGCTTACCAGTACGGATAAATCCGTCCCTGGCATCACCATTCAGAGGTCTCGTTCTTCAGGACTGCTGTTGAACTCTCAGCATTACAGACGACATGTCTGTAATAAGGCACATTTTTGTTTTGAAAAAGACTGTTAATTACAGTTCTGACGCAGTCGCACAAAGACGAGTCCACAAACGTATATCTTTACAAGCAAAAGAATACTGTATCTTTACAAATTATCTCATAACACTGCTGTTTTCGCGGTCTTAAGCGAGTCCTGGCTATTCTCGGAATCACTGTTACGAAGGCAAAACAAAAATGAGCGTCTGGCTCACCCCACTCCGCCGCCCTACTTATTCTCGCTATCTCCAAACAAGTGTAACACCCATCCGTATTTCCGTATCTCGTCACTGTCATAACTCCTCGCGCGTATCGTACTGCGCGTGTCATACGTTCGTCACAGAGACTGCTACAGCAAGTGTCACAACCCGGCTGAGGTACACGATAAGCCGTGGTTTGTGACAAAGGCAAGGGCGGAGGCGTCTCCTAGAGAAGTTACACAGGCGATCCTGAAGGTGTTAGAGATCGCCACAGCTATCGAGTCGAGGAAGAAAGAGAAGGCCTACTCCAGCAGCGGTGCAGAGGCGCTGAACGAACTGGACGATA
Source organism: Cymbomonas tetramitiformis (assembly GCA_001247695.2). Taxonomy (NCBI): domain Eukaryota; kingdom Viridiplantae; phylum Chlorophyta; class Pyramimonadophyceae; order Pyramimonadales; family Pyramimonadaceae; genus Cymbomonas; species Cymbomonas tetramitiformis. Next base: position 28,148 of record LGRX02034329.1, on the reverse strand, counting down.
GACCTCTCCTTCTGCATCCCACTAACCTTCTAGGCCTTTCTTCAGAAGTCGTTCACGAGATTCACCTCGTTTATAGGCAGTGACTGAAGCCGAACTTGCAGCAGCGCCAACCTCATTCCGGCCAGCGCCACCAGCATTGACATCTGAGCCGAGACGACTGCGTAAATGCTATGCATGTCAGAGCACAGAGCATCTGGTGCGCGACTGTACGGACGCGGCAAAGCTGGCAGCCTGGAGACATAACGCTCCTCCTAGACTGGCTCGGAATCGAGACCAAGTGGCGGCCTTGTTCTGGGCTTTATACAACAATGCGGACCCGAGATATATCCCCTTCGAGGTGAGGTCGGAAGTTGAGAGCCTGGTCGAGATGGACGGACAGGTCGTGGAATTTTTGGCGGCATTGGCGAGATGATCTGAACAGCTGGCGGCAATCGAGCCGGAGCTGCGCAACTCCGAGGAGCCTCCGGTTCCGGACGAGGAGGGGTGATGAACCATCCAACACGGAGGCGATTATTTCGCATCTGTTGACTCTCAGTGGTATGAGAGTTATGCCTAAAGAAGGCGATCCTCGCGGCCTCGGCATTTTGCGGTGTTGGGCACTTGGATGTACATTAATGTGTACGAACCTCTTTTGGCGGACGGACCAGTCGCGGCGTTTATCTGCGTGGCAATTAAGAAGTAAGAAGAGATTAACCTCGGTGGAGGTATTGGTGCAGCGTATTCGAAAGCAACTGCCACAGAAGGTATCTGCTGCGGATATTCAGAAAGGCATGGACACGGACCTTATGAGTGAGCGGCAGCGAAGTGATACTCCTAAAAGATTCATAAACTGCAGGAGCGATCTGGAGATGGTGAAGACCCTGACTGATCTGCCTCTGGCTCGTCACGCAGCGGGTGGCACTGTGCCGGTTCTCACATGGAAGTCTATGGTCATACCTCACGTTGCAAAAAAATAACTTCAGCGAGGCTTGATTGACTTCAGTGAGATACATCGCAACCAGAACTTAAATGCTCTGGATCTGGCGGTGCCTCTAGCTACCCTTTTGAGGTACGCTTGGGAAGAGTTGTCTCAGGAAGAGCAACTGCACGATATGTCTCAGGAGACCTCAACTCCAAGAGGCAGCAGACAGTGGGAGTTTGAGGGGTGGAAGCGTGCGAGGAAGAGATATGCGCCCATTTCCACGCGTGATAATTCTGGAACTCTCCTGGTACTAGAATGTTTAGTCTCCACTGGCGCGCCCATCAGCGGCGATATCTGAGACGCGGGCAGGATACCTGGATGGGGGCGGGGGGGCATTCCTGGAATTCCTGATATGGTGCAGTTTATATCGAGTACACCGATTTCGAGAGATGCAGCAGGAGGCAGATCCAGCTGCAATATATCAAGAGATGTTCGTGGAGAATATGCCTGAGGTACTGATTAAGTCAGATGATTCTCCACCTGAAGACGATGATTCTGGAGGACCGGTGGGTGCTGCAGCCTCTCCATCGGCGGCACCGGAGGTTTCAGAATCTCCGATTAACACGCATGCATCAGCGGATGACCAGATACCCACTCCAGACAACGACCTAATAACAATTCACGCAGCAAATGATGGCAGCGGGCATGTGGCACGCGTGGGTGGACGGGGGTTACATACTTAAGTGCATAATTTCGTTCGGTAAATGTTATTATACGGCATTATATTTTTGGAGAAGTTTGGAGAAGGTTTGGACAAACTCAAAAATATAAAATTTTGACATTTAGGGTTTAGGAGTAGTCGTGCGGGGCCATTTTGGTCACTGCAAACCGCAGGAAATCGTGTTTTGCACTTGGCATGCATGCGCGTCACATGAATGTGTTGATAAAAGGTCATCGCCGAGTTTGGGAAGGTGCACCAAGTTAGTTGAAGGCACTAGAAAGTTGCATAGCCAAGATTTTAGGGTTTTAGGGTTGCTGGCGGGTGAAATATTGGCTGTGAGAGCAGGGGTTTCGCATATGCGGGGTCCGCTATAAAGTGCATAATTTCGGTAAATGTTATTATACGGCTTAATATTTTTGGAGAAGTTTGGAGAAGGTTTGGACAAACTCAAAAATATAAAATTTTGACATTTAGGGTTTAGGAGTAGTCGTGCGGGGCCATTTTGGTCACTGCAAACCGCAGGAAATCGTGTTTTGCACTTGGCATGCATGCGCGTCACATGAATGTGTTGATAAAAGGTCATCGCCGAGTTTGGGAAGGTGCACCAAGTTAGTTGAAGGCACTAGAAAGTTGCATAGCCAAGATTTTAGGGTTTTAGGGTTGCTGGCGGGTGAAATATTGGCTGTGAGAGCAGGGGTTTCGCATATGCGGGGTCCGCTATAAAGTGCATAATTTCGGTAAATGTTATTATACGGCTTGATATTTTTGGAGAAGTTTGGAGAAGGTTTAGACAAACTCAAAAATGTTATTTTTTGACATTTAGGGTTTTGGAGTAGTCGTGCGGGGCCATTTTGGTCACTGCAAACCGCAGGAAATCGAGTTTTGCACTTGGCATGCATGCGCGTCACATCAAAATTGTGATACCCCAAGTTTGTTCAAATGCTTGAGCATAAATATGCAAAAAATGTTATCATTATTGCATTGTGAATGCCAAATCACATACTATGTATTAGAATGCCAAAATTACAACAGTGATAACACGCGCTCATGCTCGGCAGCAGGCATCTTGTACACATTCCCTCTTTTAACTAGGCGCACATCGGTTGCACGCACGGCTTCACAAGAGATCAAGCACTTTTTACTTGTGTCTAGTATGTAGTCATCTCTCACATCGGCATCTTCCCATTCAAAGTACCTCCCCGAAACCACAAATTCTCCCGGGGCAAAATATTGCCCATAGTCATCTCGGCGCCCCCTAGGTCCAACCTCCGTCACGGCGGATAACGCCTTCACCAAGTAGTAGGCGTGTGTGCGGTCCGCCGGGTCTCGGTGGACCGCGATGATGCATCCGCGCCGCACCGCTACACTCACATCACTCGCATACTCCTCCACCAACTCCCGCACCCTTGCCGCGTCCGCACCCGTTGCGGGCGTCAATTCCACCTCCCTCCACAAATCCACATGCGAGCTCTCCAAACAGTTCTCGGACGTCGGCATGGACGACACACATTCTGCATAGCATGACACGCAATAGCATGTCCTGTCGCGCACCAGCAACTTCCCCTCCACGCCCGATCGCACCGAATGCAGTTGCAAAGTGCGCTCCAAAGATTTGTATGCGATGCGCGCCGTGTGATCAACCGCCGAAAAACCTCCCGCCACCTCTTTCGTCGCGTCCTCGGAAGATCAGGACTTGAAATCGGTTGTGGACCACGGTGACGCTGCAGCAAATGCGCATGTACCAAGTGCCTAGCAGGAATTCTTGGCGTTTGGCGCCAGCCGAGCGCTCGTCGTATTAACGGGTCTCGTCGGGACGACAACGTCGCCTGGGGACCTTCGCCGGCTCCCGGGCAGGGTGGCAGCAAAGCCAAAGGTCCCCCCTGCCTGGCGCCTACGATTTACGGTGTCGCAAAATCGCGCCGGGAGTTGGCGCGGTTATTGTTTATTATTTTAATTAATTATTACACCGTCCGAGAGTCCTCATGTGTTTTTCTCTTTTATACGTACACGAGGTACGTGAACGTACAGATGGGGGAAATTGTCACAATCCGATTTTCAGCATACAGGCGATACACGACACAGTGTCACCGTCGCGTATTGTCGATTGTCTCCACGAGCTCATCACTCAACCTTGAGTCGGACAGTCTGGCGCTCGTCTCAGCCTCGTCCCAGCTTCTCGTTGTTTAATCGAGTCTCGTCCCAGCCTCGTCCCAGCCTCGAAAGCTTTCGATAGTCCACCTCTTCGAACGTTATCGGGTTGCAAAAGATCTGACATCGAGGAAATATTCGAATAGGGGCTTCATATGCAATTCGTCTCAGGAATTCCGATCGGATTTCACAGTGAGACGTCCCAGTCGTAGGCTCTACAGCACAGTAGTCGTCCCAGCCCTTTTAGACGACCGCGACCGCGAATGCGTATCTGCTTTACACACGTACGTAGTTTTCCCCAACCGAATATTATATATTTTGCAATGCCGTCTGCAAGTCTGCAAGACTGCGGCACGCATGTATTTTCCCCTAACTGAATATTTTCTATTGTACAGGGATGCTATTATTTCATTTGTATATAAATGGTTATTTTAAAGCTCTATTTTTAATTTAAAAAACGGGATGACTTTCGTAGTATAAATGTTTATATTGGGGGAAAATCTTTAGATTGTCCCCCTCTTTCTAAGAAATGTGGTCACGCAAAATTCATGCAAGGCCTTAACACTGCTCATGCAAAAATCCTTAACAGTGCGAACTGAAATCCATGCAAAATCTTTAACAATGGGAATTGAGATTCATGCAAAATCCTTAACAGTGCGAATTGAGATTCATGCAAAATCCTTAACCGTGCGAATTGAAATTCATGCAAAATCCTTAACAGTGCGAAGATGTGCGAACAGGAATTCATGTGAATTCCTCAACATTCTATTGGCTGAGCGTAAAAGTCATAATGACACGTACTGCGTACTAAGCTTTAGCATGCTGTAGAAAATATATATATTTAAGAAGGTTTTCCGAAATATTTACAAATTAGGTAGACCCTCAATTGTTTATATCCCCAATATTTCAGAACATTTATAGATTCGACTGTACAGTCACAGCGTGTAGCGACGAGCACTGCATTTCACGTCCGACCTCTCGTCTGTCGCCGGTGTACGAAGCTACAAAATGTCAGGGGGGGTAGCTACAAAATGGACATCACAACCTTTTTAATTTGTATCACTTCTTGCTGCTTGTTCTCAGGGCCGACTATACTGTGCGGGTGGAACCTGACGCAGGGCCCACGCATCTTGCGCTGACCTCGCATCAGCTGCATCCCGCCAGCAGCCGAATCGATTCTTTTGATTGAAAGCAGGGGTGCTTGGAGACGGGCGGGAATCTTTGCAGCCCGCCGGTGGTTTCAATTCCTAATACCCTTGCTGAGAAGCGCTTCGTTGTTTGCAGGTTGCGTTCCGATTTTTCGTTAGTGTGCAATGCCGCCAGCAACTTCGCAGTTGCTGGCGGCACTCTGATGTCCTGCAGGTCGAGAAGTGTCTGGATGCCGTCGCGCTGTAATACAGCCCGACGGTTTCGAAGGAATTTCTAACCCCTGCCTCGAGCAGCGCTTTGTACTTTCTGCAGGTTTTCTTTATGGCTCTGCCATTTCTGATTCCGCCAGCAACGTTGCTGCCGGTATCAGAACTTGAGTAGCAGACACGAGGGCGATAGCTGCACAAACTGTGCAGTGTGGGTTCGAATCCCACCGCTCTGACTGACTTTCTTCTGGTGATGTTGCAGGGATTTCGATTGCGTGCTGTCTTTCTTAGCCTGTTTTGTTCCTTGTTTGTTTTTACCTGCAGTTCCAAACTGATGTTCCAACTTTTTGCGTGCAGGTATTTCACACATCTGTTATGGCGACATCGCTACTGTCAAAAATTCTGCTGAATCTAGAGTTTTAGCTTTCAGCCATGTATACATGACTGAAATTTGTTTATAATAGAAGCATTTGTGCTGTGACAACTCGTGTTGTAGTTCGGTTTGTATTAATTATTCACAATTGTATGTGCATATTTGCGGTGATATTTTAGTATTGTTTCTGTTTCCATCTTGCTTGCTTGATCCCGTAATTCGATTGGTTTCTGCAATGCTATTTTCTGCCCGCGAATGATTTCTACGAGTGTCTTCCTCAGCAAAGCAATAAATTTGTTTTCAGTTACTATTCGTTTTTGTTTACATAAAGATTTTTATGTGTATACGCGCTGTACTATTCCCACGTGTTTCTGCTCGCTTGAAATAACATTTCAGATAGTTTTGTAGCTAGCTACAAAATGGCAAACCGCTCGCCATTTTGTAGCTATAGCTACAAAAATGGCGAGCATTTTGTAGTCTAGCTACAAAACCCGGAAGCTACAAATGTCCGGGGGGTAGCTACAAAATGGTCGTGCTACCTTCTGATGGAGAAATGCACACCAAGATATGGGCGACGGGGTTGCTTCTTGTTCAGTTTGCCAGGCGGCGAAGCCCCGATCTGGTGGATTTTGTCACGGGTCTACAATTAACTGAGCAAGGCAATGCTGCGTTTGTGGCATTTACGTGCAAACTGTCTAAGATGGTTCATGTAGTTGCTATGAATTTTGGAGACAGCTCTGCTGCTACAGTGACCAGCATCTACTTTGACACGGTGTGGAGGCAGCACGGAGCTCCGATGAAGATAGTCAGTGACCGCGGTCCACGTTTCCAGAATGCCGTGCCTTCTGGAAAGAATTGCTGAGATTGACGGGAGCCGGAAAGTGGCGATGAATACGCCCTACAACCCTCGCTCTGATGGTCAAGCAGAGCACACTAACAGGGTGGTGGAGGACATGTCAAGGTCGTTCGTAGAACACAATCCAGACTCCTGAGACTTATACGCTACGGCCGTGGAGTTCGGAATAACGATTCGCGTAATGCTGTTACTGGTTTCACTCCGTTTGAATTCTGCTGTGGGGTGTCACCTATGTCGCAACTCGATATCTTCCTGGAGGCCGCTCGGTTGGACAGCGGGCGACGAAAAGGAGGGGTAAGGACTGCACATGAATGGGCATCGAGATTTTCGGCGCAGTTGCGAGACGCACGCAGCAAACTTGAGCTGGCACAGCGCAGGCAGCGGGACACTTTTGATCAGCGACACACGCAGCGGGAGCACGCGGTAGGCGACTTGGTCTGGATTGAGGCTAGACATCTCACCGAGAAGTTGATGGACAGATCCTTGTGCCGCAAGCTAAGCAAGCGGTGGCATGGACCAGTTGCGGTTACGGAACGCTTTTACATCGATCTGCAGGCGAAGACGCCTGAGGTAGACAGAGGGGCGCCAGTGGCGTATAGACTGAAATTGACCCCACACTGGAGAGTAAATGACCTAATTGCGCAGCACATATTGAAACCATACACAGGTGGGGAGAACACTTTCGCATTGCGACAGTGGACAATGCCACCCGAAACATTTGTGGTGGACGGACATAAGGAGGCTCATGAGGAGAGAATTCTGAGCCGACGTGTGCGCGTGAGCCGAGGCAAGGAGATAGAGGAATGGAAAATGCGATGCACTGGATTCTCTAAAGCTCATGGCCAGTGGAGAACACGTGATAAGTTGGAGCGCGGTGCTCCATTACAACAGTTGCGCGATTTTGAAGAGAGACGCCTAGCAATGGAGCAGCAGGTCAGGGACTCAGCTGCGCGGAGGAGAGAACATCGACGCCAACAGGACGCTACGTTGCTGATGGCATCGGGCAGAGGAATAATGGCGCAGCAATTATCAGCACAATTATGGGGCATGTCTAACAACTCTGCGAGTGCGTGTCTTCCACGGGAAGAACAGCAAAATCACCGATTCTGGAGAAGTAGCGTATGTGACTGAGTTATCACCAGCTTCAGTGAAACGTATCAGAATACTAGTACTCTTCAGTGGCACTGGCTCAGTACACAAAAGACTTTCACAGAATGCTTTCCTCAGGCCCAGACAGTATCTTTGGATTCTGATAAGTTCTGGCAATGTACGCATGTCACCAGAATTGAGGATTGGGAATATTGGATTTACTACCCTCCTAGATGTTTTGATGTGATATGGTCGAGTCCACCATGCACACAATATAGTCAAGCGCGAACTACCAGATCTAGTATCTGCAGACGCTTGTGTAGAACGCACCCTGAGTATCATCGAGTATCTTAGACCTCGCTATTGGTTTCTGGAAAATCCGTCAGGACGATATCCGAATACCTTGCGATTCAGATCGGTAGTGGATCAATTACATACTCCCTTGTATTGTTCATATTATATGTACGGGGAGAAGTATAATAAACCTACTTGCATATGGACTAATGCGCCGCCTAGCGCACGACTGCGTGAATGTGCCTCGCAGACTCCGTGTCCATGTAAATGGACGACAGGAGTACACACACTTACCGCTCAACTAGGTCTTCATCCAGATCAAGAGGGAATGCAAAACTCTCACGCAGTATATCCTATCCCTGCGAAGTTGTTGAGAACCTTACTTCAGCGGTTGTTCCCCAGGAATACAGGTGATGAAGATGCTGGGGCGATATCGGGAGAAACCCACCCCGAAGGGGGGGAGAGTTGTGCCAGGGGGCACGATAGACTGACAATTACCCCTACGATGGAGGGGGGATCCGATTCAGATTACCGGCATATTTGGGGAAATAATGATAGGGAATCTGAGATCGTGGATGAAAAATGCAAAATCAGTAAATGTAATCGCTCTGGCAGAATCGTGAACGATAGTAGAATTAATAGGAACGATTATGACAGAATCAACGGTGTCAGTAAGATACCGTGACAGCACATGACGATAGAGATGCCATTTATGGCGGCGCAGGTTGGGGGAAAACAGGGATTCCTGTGACGAGAGAAACTAGCCGACCAGTCTGTGCTATATAGTGATGAAACACGAGTTCCTCGAGAGCTTAGTTACAAATAAAAAAAAACATTTCATAACACGGGCTTTATTGAACAATCACGGGTTGTGATATATATCGATTCGTATCCGATTACTTTGAAACTTCGTAGATGCATTCGCATGCCAGTGAAGAGAAGCGTATTTTTGAAACCCGTCAGGACGATATCCGAATACCTTGCGATTCAGATCGGTAGTGGATCAATTACATACTCCCTTGTATTGTTCATATTATATGTACGGGGAGAAGTATAATAAACCTACTTGCATATGGACTAATGCGCCGCCTAGCGCACGACTGCGTGAATGTGCCTCGCAGACTCCGTGTCCATGTAAATGGACGACAGGAGTACACACACTTACCGCTCAACTAGGTCTTCATCCAGATCAAGAGGGAATGCAAAACTCTCACGCAGTATATCCTATCCCTGCGAAGTTGTTGAGAACCTTACTTCAGCGGTTGTTCCCCAGGAATACAGGTGATGAAGATGCTGGGGCGATATCGGGAGAAACCCACCCCGAAGGGGGGGAGAGTTGTGCCAGGGGGCACGATAGACTGACAATTACCCCTACGATGGAGGGGGGATCCGATTCAGATTACCGGCATATTTGGGGAAATAATGATAGGGAATCTGAGATCGTGGATGAAAAATGCAAAATCAGTAAATGTAATCGCTCTGGCAGAATCGTGAACGATAGTAGAATTAATAGGAACGATTATGACAGAATCAACGGTGTCAGTAAGATACCGTGACAGCACATGACGATAGAGATGCCATTTATGGCGGCGCAGGTTGGGGGAAAACAGGGATTCCTGTGACGAGAGAAACTAGCCGACCAGTCTGTGCTATATAGTGATGAAACACGAGTTCCTCGAGAGCTTAGTTACAAATAAAAAAAAACATTTCATAACACGGGCTTTATTGAACAATCACGGGTTGTGATATATATCGATTCGTATCCGATTACTTTGAAACTTCGTAGATGCATTCGCATGCCAGTGAAGAGAAGCGTATTTTTGAAACCCGTCAGGACGATATCCGAATACCTTGCGATTCAGATCGGTAGTGGATCAATTACATACTCCCTTGTATTGTTCATATTATATGTACGGGGAGAAGTATAATAAACCTACTTGCATATGGACTAATGCGCCGCCTAGCGCACGACTGCGTGAATGTGCCTCGCAGACTCCGTGTCCATGTAAATGGACGACAGGAGTACACACACTTACCGCTCAACTAGGTCTTCATCCAGATCAAGAGGGAATGCAAAACTCTCACGCACTATATCCTATCCCTGCGAAGTTGTTGAGAACCTTACTTCAGCGGTTGTTCCCCAGGAATACAGGTGATGAAGATGCTGGGGCGATATCGGGAGAAACCCACCCCGAAGGGGGGGAGAGTTGTGCCAGGGGGCACGATAGACTGACAATTACCCCTACGATGGAGGGGGGATCCGATTCAGATTACCGGCATATTTGGGGAAATAATGATAGGGAATCCGAGATCGTGGATGAAAAATGCAAAATCAGTAAATGTAATCGCTCTGGCAGAATCGTGAACGATAGTAGAATTATTAGGAACGATTATGACAGAATCAACGGTGTCAGTAAGATACCGTGACAGCACATGACGATAGAGATGCCATTTATGGCGGCGCAGGTTGGGGGAAAACAGGGATTCCTGTGACGAGAGAAACTAGCCGACCAGTCTGTGCTATATAGTGATGAAACACGAGTTCCTCGAGAGCTTAGTTACAAATAAAAAAAAACATTTCATAACACGGGCTTTATTGAACAATCACGGGTTGTGATATATATCGATTCGTATCCGATTACTTTGAAACTTCGTAGATGCATTCGCATGCCAGTGAAGAGAAGCGTATTTTTGAAACAACCCCCCTTCAGCAGAGACCAAAGCCCGCCCTCACCCTCCTGGGGATAAAGACCCAAAGCACCCCCCAACGTTTTGCGGGGCAATATTTTTGAAATTCAACGTCCTGTAAGCATGATACACGTCATATGTGTGCATGCTGAGGATCCCATATAAAGCAAAAAGTGGATATACCAACAGCAAATACACTTTCATCCTGATATGTTTATGTAAAACTATGGTTGTGTATTCTTTTTTAATGTGCAAGAAAGTGTTATGTATGTTGCAGGTTCCCTGGTACAATTCTACACACACAGTAACTCAAGTTTGCAGCTTTCTCGCAAGGTGTCCAGTGCAAGGGCAGTCCCAGAGAGTTGGTGTTGGAGGACACTCAGTGCACTGATACATTGTACCCATTTACAAAGGGCAATCGGCCTAACAGATTCTTATTGGCTTCCAAATGCAGATGCAGGCGCCACGACAATCTCACTGCGATCCTGATTTCCCTGCACATCGAGTGCGTGCATGTGCACCCCCGGGCGCGAGTTTAAGTTCTTTCCTAGTCAACTCACTTGCATGGTGCGATTCAATGCGATATTGTTTTCTTCTCTGCTTCACTATAATTTCTTCGTCGCTCTTGCCGCAATGGAAGCATAGGCGGCAACTCAATCCGTCCTCCTCCTCACTTTGGCGCTGCTTCATGCGCACTCAGGAGGGATGCTTGCGGGCTAGAGATGCCATAACTACTCTCACAGGCGCACGCCTTAAAGATTGTCAGTCATGCTGTAGGAGGACAACCCGCTGGCCACACGAGATCGTCGGTCCGAAGATGACGGCCGCGGCCATGTAACACTGCTGGGCAACATGTCCCTGAATTGCTCTGCAAGCAGAGGCGCCGCTTCCCGCCATACATGGTACAGAACAAAAACCATCAGCGCAACCTGCATGACCACGAGCAGCCAGCCACACACGTCGCTCTCAAATGGAGTCTCGGTGACGTATTTCTCTGTGGTCAGAAGCAGCATGACCAGTGCCTGACTACCAATGAAGAGCGTCTGCATGATGTTGATGTTCGAACGGCTGTATGGCTTGATCTGTGCCTGCATCATCAGAGCTAGAACACAAACCACCTGGGCATAGATCACGTCATATCGTGGAGCCTCCAACGTTGACTGGATCAAGATCACCACGCTGTGAACCCCACAACACCCTCTCACCCCCTCCCCACCGCAACACTGTTAAGTGTCAGTGGTAAGAACGCCTGCAGTCAGCAAACTTGAGGACGTCGGTGCAAGCATCAAGAGGCAAAAAATGGGCTCATCGAGTTCCCTTCCCAATGGCTTCTCCATTAAACCAGCAACACCATGAGCACACCAAGGTGAGTGGCAGGTGTTTGCAAAACATCCACAAGTTCTGGTGCAAAGTTCGCGGACCTTTTACAGCAGCGTTCCAAATGCAGTTGGAGAGGCTGGCAGGATGGCGAAGGCGCAGGCACCTCGTGGTAGCAGCTGCAGGGGAAGAGGACGGTGGGGAAGGGATGTAGGCAGTAATCGTGACGGCAGCGGTACAGCGAGAGGCGGGCGGGGATGCAGGTACCTCGTGACGGCAACACGTCGAAGCATCTCGTAGCACAGACCCCAATAGTACAGCTGTGGTTTAAAGTGCACGATGTGTGGCCCGAGCAGCGCCTCAAACACCGGGTGCTGCAGCCCTGTCTGCATGACACCCACCTGATTGCTCTCCTGCAGGTTGCCACAAACCACAATCCAAACACTAGCTGCAACTCACATCTTTGTCTCCTCATATTTCACATTTAGCTTCCTCAGCATCTAGTGTCATGCGCAGTCTTGGCACAGGTCAGCTCCTGTGTTCCTCATCTGTGCTGAGAGGAAGTCTCGGTCAACACCACATAAAAAAAATTATATATATATATATATATATATTGTATTCCCGTTGCGACATATCACCCTTCTTGCGACGCTGAAATAGCCATGCGGTGCATACTCGCATATGCACAAGTCGAAGCAGCCGGTTTCACTGCTGTGTGCAGAAAATGCATCCTTTTGTACATATGTTTAAATTGGAGCACAGTGGAATTTTAGTGGTTTCTGCCACGTGTAGACCAAATGACCCGTGTCATGCTTTGCAGCTCTAGTGACGGTTCGTGTCACGTGTAGTAGGCACAGAAACTATACAAAAAGCCCGTGAAGCTACATCGGCTTCAGCTCTGTTCTTTTGCCTTCGGTAAAAGAACTCCACGAAAATATTTCCTTCTGGGATATTTTCTGTGCGGCACACTGTAAGTATTAAATCCCTTACTCCTGTAGAAGTAAGCAATCCGGAATCTGCACCAGCACAATGACTGGTAGCACAGACAGTCAGCAACCAGGGGACCCTGAGCCTACACCGGGTGGTGTAGGTACCCCTGGTGAGACTGTATCTCCTCCAGCACCTTCGCTGGAGGTGCAGCTGCTGCTTCAACAGATGAGGCACCAGCAAGAAGCCCACGATGCGGCAATGAAGATCCAGCAAGCAGAGAGCAAGCAACACGACCTGCAATCTCAGTTGCTGACAGAGCAGATCAGTGCTCTGCGGGCCGACGCTGAGAAAGCTCGGTCCGCCAAGGAAGAAGTCACATCGGCGACGACGTCGACTGGTGATGCAGAGCTCGAGAAGCTCCGACGTCTTCCTTACTGTCCCTACTGTGGGGATCGACCCGGACTTTCAGGAGTTCATGCAGTTCGACATCCAGGGGGTGCTGTACCAGTGCGGTGCACTCCCCTTCGGGTGGACGGACTCACCGCGAATCTTTGTCAAGTTGATGAAGACGCTCGTGGAGCTGATTCGCTCTCCGCAAGCGGGGGAGGATCGGCACAAAGTCAAGAAGCTGAGGGATGGACAAGAAGTACGACGACGCTGGGCGGTGAGGCGACGAGAAGGAGGACTTCGACGAGGCTCGGACCGAGCAGGAGCGAGGGTGTTGCCCTACATGGACGACTTCATGGTGATCACCAAGACGCAGGACGATGCCTTCGTGCAGAGTCGAGTGAGCAAACTTCTACCTCGACTTGGGTTATTCCGAAACGAGAAGAAGGGTCACTGGGAGTCTACACAGCTGGTAGAGCACTTGGGGCTCGAGGTGGACTTCGAGGAGGGCTTATTCCGGGTGACGGAAAGAAGACTCAAGAAGATCCACTCCAAGGCCACAACGATCCTCTGCCGAGCCACTCGAGAACAACGCTGGGTGCAAGCTTGGGAGCTGGCAGGGTTCAATGGACTCTGCCAGTCGGTGTACCTTGCTGTTCCAACGTGCTCGGCAAGAAGAACAGTTGGGGATCCAAGGTGAAGCTGACGAGGCAAGCCTGGGGAGACCTACAATGGTGGGCCAAACTGCCGGCGACGAGCCGGTGGAATGGGCGCAAGATCTAGCGGAGTCCGACAAGGGCGAATCTGCACACCAACTCCTCCCTGTTTGCGTGGGGAGGGGTGCTGAGCCACGACTTCTCCTTGGATGACGTACGCGCTGTCTGGTGCCAGCTACAACGCCACAACTTCTCCTTGGATGACGTGATCGCTGTCTGGTGCCAAGATACAGCGCCACGACTTCTCCTTGGATGACGTGAGCGCTGTCTGGTGCCAAGACACAGCGCCACGACTTCTCCTTGGATGACGTGATCGCTGTCTGGTGCCAGATACTGCGCCACGACTTCTCCTTGGATGACGTGAGCGCTGTCTGGCGCCAAGATACAGCGCCACGACTTCTCCTTGGATGACGTGAGCGCTGTCTGGTGCCAAGATACAGCGCCACGACTTCTCCTTGGATGACGTGAGCGCTGTCTGGTGCCAAGATACAGCGCCACAACTTCTCCTTGGATGACGTGAGCGCTGTCTGGTGCCAGATACAGCGCCACGACTTCTCCTTGGATGACGTGAGCGCTGTCTGGTGCCAGATACAGCGCCACGACTTCTCCTTGGATGACGTGAGCGCTGTCTGGTGCCAAGATACAGCGCCACGAATTCTCCTTGGATGACGTGAGCGCTGTCTGGTGCCAAGACACAGCGCCACGACTTCTCCTTGGATGACGTAAGCGCTGTCTGGTGCCAGCTACAGCGCCACGACTTCTCCTTGGATGACGTGAGCGCTGTCTGGTGCCAAGATACAGCGCCACGACTTCTCCTTGGATGACGTGATCGCTGTCTGGTGCCAAGATACAGCGCCACGACTTCTCCTTGGATGACGTGAGCGCTGTCTGGTGCCAAGATACAGCGCCACGACTTCTCCTTGGATGACGTGAGCGCTGTCTGGTGCAAGATACAGCGCCACGACTTCTCCTTGGATGACGTGAGCGCTGTCTGGTGCCAAGACACAGCGCCACGACTTCTCCTTGGATGACGTGAGCGCTGTCTGGTGCCAAGACACAGCGCCACGACTTCTCCTTGGATGACGTGATCGCTGTCTGGTGCCAGATACTGCGCCACGACTTCTCCTTGGATGACGTGAGCGCTGTCTGGCGCCAAGATACAGCGCCACGACTTCTCCTTGGATGACGTGAGCGCTGTCTGGTGCCAAGATACAGCGCCACGACTTCTCCTTGGATGCCGTGAGCGCTGTCTGGTGCCAAGATACAGCGCCACGACTTCTCCTTGGATGACGTGAGCGCTGTCTGGTGCCAAGATACAACGCCACGGCTTCTTCATTGGTAATTGAAAAATCGCTGGTAACCAAAGATAGGCCGACGGGTGCTTCACCGAATATTAGGTGCAGGACGGAGGAATATAATTTGTGTTTCTGTGATTAAACGCAAACCGTTGAAGCCAGCACATACTGGCATTTGATGCAACCAATCAGTGTTCGACGATGTACCAGATGTTTCGATGCGATCTACCTATCCGTCCATAAAAAAATGTGCGATCAGAGGCATGTGGGCTGTAGAGCTAGTCCGCCTCGCTGTCCATCCCAAAAATTCCCATTTTCAGGTAACCTTATTTTCGGTGGAGCACCCGTACAAGATGCATGGAAAGTTTTGCAACAGCAAGGGATGACAGCTCAAGAAACAGCAAGGGATGACAGCTCAAGAGGGGATAGAGAGGGATTGTGAGGAGATTACCTCACGCCACAAAGGGGTGACAGCTGTGATGATCTCGCCATCACCAGCAGTCTCCTGCACCACGTAGTATACTACCTCGTGCTCGAGCGATCGGCCATTGAGCTTCGCATTTTTCTTTGCAGTCTTCAGCTTTGTCGCTCGTGGAGACAAGCTCTCAGAACGCGACAAGGGATCCACGGCGGCGGACGGATCAGAGGCCACGGAGTTATCCCACGTACAATTTGTTGTCACCTCCTCTTCCTTTCTTCCTTCGGGGACGTCCGGAGTGCTAGCGAGATCGTTGCTCTCGGCGCTCTCCGGTTTTGGCTCCACTGGCACGAGCTCTTGCCTGAGGAACTTCGTGGGCACATACTCCACGCGACCCATCACCTGCAATGTGCGTGTCATCCCCGTGATCAACAACCCTACAAGCAGACCAACAACCCTCCAAGCCAGAGATCAACGTGGCCCATCACCTGCCACGTGTGCACCACCCCTGCCTATAGCGCCTGACTGTCTCGTCATTCACAGGTGCATGTCATTCCTGCGAATCCCCTTCTGATGAGAGGTATGCTGCACCAGTGAATCCATGTAGAAACCGTATTAAGTCTTACGCAGATGGTTTGAAGTCGAGGGCCTGGCCAGGTCTTGCAATGCACGCGCGGCACACGGCATGCACTGCCCGGCGCTTGATGTGCACTGCAATGCAGAGCACTTCACATGTGTGAACTTATTTTCTCTGGAGGTAAGGGGAGAATATCTAGGCCTGAACATTTTTGATAAGGACTTGTTGAGACATGTTTAAATTAAAAGTGGAGGTTTAGTGATTTCTCTAGAGAACAGAGTAGCGACACTGTACACGTAGATTGGGGCAGTGTGACCGGGCCGTATTTAGGATCCGCAGACTCCTCCTCCTCCACCTCCACCTGCTTTTCCCGGTTGAAAGCAAGACAATGAGCGCCCCGCGGGTTTGAAGAACTGTTTAAAGGAAACTGTTGAGGACTCAAAGCGCTTTAACGTTGAGCTGACTGTGCTTTCCGATCCCCCCCAGTCTGTAATTTTCCTACTTCTCGTATCCGTTATGATCACAGCGCCCCCGTGGGCCCGGAATTCTGCGCTTAAAGAAAAATGCGGACAGGTAAGGTGCCTCTTCTTCGTATGGCGCTTGCTTTCCGGTCCACCTTTTTCTAATCTTTCTACTCAACTTGTGTGAGCTTTGATCGTACCACCGCAGCGGAGCGAGCTCACCTGGATCCAGTCGTAGTTGTTGTAAAACTTGGAGATGTAGCTTTCCTTGGCGAGAGTCTCCATAAGAGAAACATATTGTTTCGTTCCCACCCCTGACACTCCCCCGCCGATTGTCCGTGGGCGTTTCAGGCAATAAAAAGTTGTTT
The DNA here is from genome assembly GCA_001247695.2 of Cymbomonas tetramitiformis. NCBI lineage: Eukaryota > Viridiplantae > Chlorophyta > Pyramimonadophyceae > Pyramimonadales > Pyramimonadaceae > Cymbomonas > Cymbomonas tetramitiformis. Next base: position 11,254 of record LGRX02034329.1, on the reverse strand, counting down.
CTTCCCGCTACTATCAGAGAAAGGAGTATCACTATTCGAATTAACACTCTAATGAGTTGCAGTCTTTCGCCTATATCTCTGATTCTTTGCTTCCAGGCTGTTGGAAGCTTGTCACGAGCGCGCTTTATTTCTTACCCTGATCTACAAGGGTGCTGAGGTATTCCTCAGCTTGGCGATCGTCAACGTACTTAAAGCCCACTGTTCCGCTGGCCCAGATGCCGTACTTGAACCCCTTAGTTACGACCCACGTCAAGTACTCGTACGCCGTATCGTTCGATGTGATTTCCCCAAACGAAAGGGTACTATCGTGCTATTCATTAATCTTCTCGAGGAGGTTCTCAAAAAAGAGTTCGTACTGCTCCCGAAGCTGAGGTTCTACGAATTCTGTCGTGAGCACTCTGCCTATCTTCGCAGCCAGTTCCTTAGTGCTCGCCCAGTCTTCATATTTGATTGCGTCGGCCATATCTGTTACAAGGAAGAAAGAACTTAGCGGCATCCATTTTGGCATCCATTTTATTCTGGCATTTCCGGGGCAATAAATGGTGCCAGAATAAAATGGATGCCAAAATAAAAGGGAACTGACAGAAAAAACAGAAGCCGCTAAGTTCTTTCTTCCTTGTAACAGATATGGCCGATGCAATCAAATATGAGGACTGGGCGAGCACTAAGGAACTGGCTGCGAAGATAGGCAGAGTGCTCACGACAGAATTCGTAGAACCTCAGCTTCGGGAGCAGTACGAACTCTTTTTTGAGAACCTCCTCGAGAAGATTAATGAATAGCACGATAGTACCCTTTCGTTTGGGGAAATCACATCGAACGATACGGCGTACGAGTACTTGACGTGGGTCGTAACTAAGGGGTTCAAGTACGGCATCTGGGCCAGCGGAACAGTGGGCTTTAAGTACGTTGACGATCGCCAAGCTGAGGAATACCTCAGCACCCTTGAAGATCAAGGTAAGAAATAAAGCGCGCTCGTGACAAGCTTCCAACAGCCTGGAAGCAAAGAATCAAAGATATAGGCGAAAGACTGCAGCTCATTAGAGTGTTAATTCGAATAGTGATACTCCTTTCTCTGATAGTAGCGGGAAGAAACAACTTTTTATTGCCTGAAACGCCCACGGACAATCGGCGGGGGAGTGTCAGGGGTGGGAACGAAACAATATGTTTCTCTTATGGAGACTCTCGCCAAGGAAAGCTACATCTCCAAGTTTTACAACAACTACGACTGGATCCAGGTGAGCTCGCTCCGCTGCGGTGGTACGATCAAAGCTCACACAAGTTGAGTAGAAAGATTAGAAAAAGGTGGACCGGAAAGCAAGCGCCATACGAAGAAGAGGCACCTTACCTGTCCGCATTTTTCTTTAAGCGCAGAATTCCGGGCCCACGGGGGCGCTGTGATCATAACGGATACGAGAAGTAGGAAAATTACAGACTGGGGGGGATCGGAAAGCACAGTCAGCTCAACGTTAAAGCGCTTTAAGCCCTCAACATTTTCCTTTAAACAGTTCTTCAAACCCGCGGGGCGCTCATTGTCTTGCTTTCAACCGTGGTACGCTCAAAGAGCACACAAGTTGAGTAGAAAGATTAGAAAAAGGTGGACCGGAAAGCAAGCGCCATACGAAGAAGAGGCACCTTACCTGTCCGCATTTTTCTTTAAGCGCAGAATTCCGGGCCCACGGGGGCGCTGTGATCATAACGGATACGAGAAGTAGGAAAATTACAGACTGGGGGGGATCGGAAAGCACAGTCAGCTCAACGTTAAAGCGCTTTAAGCCCTCAACATTTCCCTTTAAGCAGTTCTTCAAACCAGCGGGGCGCTCATTGTCTTGCTTTCAACCGGGAAAAGCAGGTGGAGGAGGAGGTTTGGGGGGGGTCCTCAATCCGAAGGAATCGGTGCACTGGAAGGACCCTGGCGCCTGGTACCCTGGCTGTACCCTGGCGCCATCACGAGTGTGTTGGGCGACTGTTGCCACGTGGCCTACAACGACTGTTGCCACGTGGCCTACAACGACTGGCGACGAGGAGGACCTCCACCTGCGGAGTGAGACCTACCGGCCTCTGCTTCCACGGGTATCGGGAGGCGCGCCTCGGAAGCGGGACTCGGCGCCTGGTGACCGGTGGCGGGCGCAGCTGGGAGAGCACCCCGGCACACATATTGGTGATCACGGCCATGCAGGCGGCCCTCGCCAAATTCACTCAGGGGAACCACCGACCAAAGGCTCGCGCCCTCGCGCACTTCTGTGAGGGCCAGGGCTTGCCGTGGCTGCCGGCTGCAGAGGAGTCGCTGCTCCTGTACATGGGGGCGCTGCTGCGGCGGGGCACGGTGGCGGCGGGGAGCATGCAGCCTTAGCTTTTGGAAATCAACAACTACCACAAAGACTTTGGGTTCGAAGGGCCCGCAAAGGGCCATGTGGTGGTGAGAATGTAAGAAGGTATGGCCTCAATTCAGGCCCAAGTGCGTGCGGCTGCCGGGCAGCAGGAGACAGAGACGAAGTGGCTGCCGGCTGAGGCGGTGGCACGTGCGCATGGTGTGGTGCTCAGGCGCTCTTGGGGCGCAAACTGAGACGGCATTTGCTGAGAGCTTGCAAAGACAGTTGGGGCGCCCCTTGAGCGGGTGTGCTTCTTTGGTGTTGCTGGGCATAGTTGTCACAGCTGTGCACAGGTACATTGACCCGACAGACGTGGCACATGCGCACATGTGGAGTTATTTTGGGTGGCTGGCTGGCTCGCACCAACAAGGACGATGAGTCACACCGGCACTTGAAAACTATTGCGAGCTATAATTTCAGTTCTTCGAAGGTAGCTAGGACACAACCAGCCCCCCCCTGGTCGCCTGCAGGAAACTATTCTGAATAATTTTTTCTGCGACAGGGGGGCGACGACGGTAGGTCATCTGGCTGATCGCCCGATCTGCCGTGCTCTGGTTCGACGGTTCAGCTGGGACGGCATCCGCACGTGGGCCCGGCTTAAGTTTGAATGGGCCTGCCCTCCAGAGCTACGCCAGATGCCTGCGAGGAGCTGCTCGAGATGGCAAGTGCGGTGGATCCCGCCAACTTTAACAAGCCGGTGGTTTTCTCCGCCATGGTCACTGCTTTCTTCTTCTTATTTCGAAAGCATAAAATATGTCAGTGGACAAGACGGCTGGTTGGAACCCAAGAGGGCACCTCACCCACTATGATATATCCTTCCCGGTGACTGCAGATGGTCACAACTCGGAGGTCATGATATTAATGAGGCACCCATCCTGACGTGAGAGCGGTTCCACACCGTGAGGGCCAAGGCTGCCACTCTCAGACCATCCTGACGTGAGAGCGGTTCCACACCGTGAGGGCCAAGGTTGCCACTCTCAGACCATCCTGACGTGAGAGCGGTTCCACACCGTGAGGGCCAAGGTTGCCCCTGACTCTCCCTTCTGCCCCGTCCAGGGATGTCAGGACCCACTTGGTGTTTGTCAGCACCTTCCGCATGCAGGCCTAAAGGACTGGCCTGGACCCGGCAGCCTACTCCGGCCATTCATTCCGCCGGGCCTGGCTGGGGCCACCCCAACTTTTAGGTTGCAAGTGCAGGATGCTTTGATCCAGGTCCACAGTGACTGGACCTCCCAGTGCTGAAAGCTTTACTGCCACCTGGATTCAGCCCAGCAGCTGATCCTCCCCTCCCCTCGCCTGTGGCTAGCGGCGCTGCGGCTGCCACCCACACCTTCGAGATGCGGGTGTGACTCAGAATGCGATCCCCTCCCACCTTTCCCCTCCCCCCCTCTCATTCTCAAGCTTGCCGATGGGTTGGGGCTTATCCTTGGACCGACTCCTTTAGCACCCCGTAGCCGCAGAAGACCGGATGCACTATGTACCCATGTTTGCCGTGGATCAAAGGATTCAGCACACACTTCGGGACACTTTTCCGGATTCTCCGGAGCTCACTAGTGAAGAATCGGACCCCCTAAGCCTCGCCGACCCACCCAAGCCCCTCTGCATCCGCACCGCCAGCGCACTGCTGCCTTGTGCCTGAAGCCGGTTCATCCCTGCCCCTTGAGCTACGCGAGCCATATCTCCATCACCAAGCCTACGCGCAGAACCACTCCTCTGCTTCTTGAGCCTCATTGGACCACCTAAGCCCCTCTGCGACTGCCCTGCCGGCGCACTGCTGTTGTGTCTCTGAAGCCGGCTCACCTCCGCCACTCGAGCCACCTCTTCACCACCAAGCCCACATTCGGGACCACCCCGCTGCCCCCTACACGCCCTAGAGCCTGGTCTCAAGAGAGCTTGCCCACCCACGCCACGGCCAGAATCCCCAAGGGCTGTCCCAAGGGGCTGAGAATGATAAACTGGGCTGCTCTCATCCGAACCTGAGCCCCCGCCACCGACTTGCGCCTGTAGCCCTCTACCCCCAGCACCAACTCCACATGACTGAAGCCCTTGACTGAAGCCCTTGCACTGAATGCCTTGCGAGGTAGCCGCAAACTCGATGATGGGTTGGGTTGGGTGGGGTGTGTGTCATCTTGCAGTGCTTCCCTAGCAGCAGGAACCTAGGGCCGGTGTTTCCTTCCTTTGATGGCATTCATGCAAATGGACATTCATGGACTTTCCATTAAAGTAAGATTTCAGCCACCGCAAACGGCGGGCTAAAAATATTTCATGAAAAATATAGGCACTGCCGCCTGTCTAGCAGACACTTATTTAGGCATGAGCAAAAGGGGATATTCCTTTGATGCGGCACTGCTGAGAAAATCCAACAACATACATGGAGAAGCAGATGTCACACCTCTACGCGCTTCATGTCGTACATTTTGAAGCAGATGACAGCAAGCATAAACGGCATGCCCATGACGTATGAAATCATGGTGAAAACCGCGAGGGCTCGTAGGTTGTACCTGTTATCGTTCCAGAGCCCCTTGTCCGCTCTCACACACAGGGCTGCTGCCACTCCCTACCCCCATGACAGTCTTTCCTCCTAGCAGGCACATTCGGCTGCCATGCTCTGTGGGGGCGACCTGCGGCCTCACCTGTCAGGAATCATTACTCAAGTGGTCAGCTTTTGCATTCACACTATCGCAGCGCCCGCCGTGGGCACTGTGATTATAGGGTCCCTGGTGTGGAGTCAACCTCAGCCTTCATCTTCTGTTTGTCAGTATGCGCCTGACTGCGATCACCACAGGAATGAAGCAGGGAGGACACGCCAAAATTGCGGTGGTGATGGTGCTGTTACCAAGATCCGACGTAGCACTCTGTGGCGTGGTCCAGGGCGAGCCACCACCTCGGTTCATCGTCATCCAAGTAAATTTTGTTGCCTAATACCACAGAAGCCCTCCCATCATCCCCACTCTCAACATCCCCCTCGGGACGCAAGACACCCGACAAGTTTGTGCACGTCTCTCCGCGGCACCCGCCACTCTGCTCAGTCATCCTCAAAACTGGCGAGAGATCTTGTAATAGGTCTCACCATCTGGCGGATCACATATCTTTCCTAGGCTAGTCTATCTTAAAATCTCCACTAGGCCAACCGGAAATGCAGGGGAAATAAACGATCAATCTGTTGGATGGTGTAATGACTGACGCGCCATGAGTCAAGTTGATAATGACAATTCCTTTACGCTGACACAATCCAGACTCGCGACACGTTGCCGATTTGTTTTATGTGATGAGACGTAGGCAGTTCAGAATTTCGGACGATGCCATCAGGTCACCATACAACACTGCGATTGGTGATGAATCTACGTGTTCGTCAGGTGCGATTAGACCACCAAACACAATCGCGTTTTGATAAAGAGTTTAGGTAAGAAAGTAGTTTCCCCAGGTGGTCCCTGTAAAGAGCAGCAGTTCCTTTCACCGTGGGAACCTGAGTGGCTAGTGTGACAGAATATGTCACAAAATATACACCACATCTGCCAGGGTTCAATTTTGCGAAAACACAATTTCTTCGATTTATTGTCACGTTTAGAGATCAGGTAATGATATTTGGTTGTCAAAGTTTGTCCCTGCCGTTCTTTCAGAACTTTTGTGTATTGAGTATTTGAATTTTAGAAATAGCTCTGCAGGGCCAGCCACGGCGTGACAGTGGTTAGAAATAGCTCTGCAGGGCCGGCCACGGCGTGACAGTGGTTAGAAATAGCTCTGCAGGGCCGGCCACGGCGTGACCGTGGTTAAAAATAGCTCTGCAGGGCCGGCCACGGCGTGACAGTGGTTAAAAATAGCTCTGCAGGGCCGGCCACAGCGTGACAGTGGTTAAAAATAGCTCTGCAGGGCCAGCCACGGCGTGACCGTGGTTAGAAATAGCTCTGCAGGGCCAGCCACGGCGTGACAGTGGTTAGAAATAGCTCTGCAGGGCCGGCCACGGCGTGGCAGTGGTTAAAAATAGCTCTGCAGGGCCGGCCACGGCGTGACCGTGGTTAAAAATAGCTCTGCAGGGCCAGCCACGGCGTGACCGTGGTTAAAAATAGCTCTGCAGGGCCAGCCACGGCGTGCCAGTGTTTAGACATCCATGTCACGGAAAGTTACAGCACATGTTCAACTCCTCAGCCATTCGCGGATATTTTGTCCTCCAGAAAATTCTTTCACAACATATCTTATAATAAGATTCTATTCACGAAATTATGTTTAATGGGGAGGCTGCATACAACTAATAGCTTCACAAGCGGAGTGGTTCAGCTGCGGCCTGAATAAACGAACGAATGAATGAATGCCAGCTGGAGGGCGCATGCCAATTCGATGCTCCTAAGTCTAGCTGGCATGCAGACAGGTATGTAGGAGTATAGGACGGTCAAGATGCACACTGAGCGGCATGAGGTCCGCTGACAAAAACCCACCATCATCCCAGTGGATATGAGACACATTGAGGAACAGGGCAGGGCTGTGCCAAGATACCACTGACACGTTCACCTTTAAACAAATGCAAAGCAGCATGGATGGATGGATGGATGGATGTACCAGTCACTGCCAAACATGCGATATTGCGCAACTTCACGCAACTCTGCATGCTGAATCCCGGGTATCGGAGTGAGTGATTCCTGCCAGCATGCCCCCCGGTGGCTTCACAGTCGATGAATGGAACCTGTTGGTCGATGAATGCAAACCCGATGGTGTGACAGTGGTAGATGCACGAAAGCAAAAACCAGAAGTGAGCACCGAGGCGCTCCCCGCAGAGATCAAGGGAGGACACGGAGCGAGGCGTTCACTCCACCCTGCCTCTCCTTGCAAAGAAAGCAGCCTAGTCTGCCTTATTCTTCAAGAGGCAGCACCCGCCAGAAGGGTACCACAGCGACAGCCACATCCCACCACCATCCAGTGGCCGTCCCCGTTCACGAGGTGCCAGTACCTCATATCTTGGCGAATGAACAACAGTCCCCCGGCAGGCAAAACCGCCACGAGGTACCACACAGAGGGTCAAGATGCACACACTGAACGGCATGAGATCGGCCAACAAAAGCCAGCCCATCATCATCCCAGTGGATGTGAGAAGCAAATCAAGAGCAGGGCGGGGCCGTGACAAGATACCACAAACGCATACATATTCCCAACCCAAATGCAAAGCAGCATGGAAAGATGATACGATATGACCGATCGTCGCCAAACAACTGTTGGTCTCTGGGTTACGGAGTAAGCGGACCCTGCTGGCATGCCCCCCAGTGGCTCCCGGTCGATGGTCAAGATGCACACACTGAACGGCATGAGATCGGCCAACAAAAGCCAGCCCATCACCATCCCAGTGGATGTGAAAAGCAAATCAAGAGCAGGGCGGGGCCGTGACAAGATACCACAAACTCATACATATTCCCAACCCAGATGCAAGGCAGCATGGAAGGATGATACGATGTGACCGATCATCGCCCAACAATTGTTGGTCTCTGGGTAACGGAGTAAGCGGACCCTGCTGGCATGTCAAGATGCACACACTGAACGGCATGAGATCGGCCAACAAAAGCCAGCCCATCATCATCCCAGTGGATGTGAAAAGCAAATCAAGAGCAGGGCGGGGCCGTGACTAGATACCACAAACTCATACATATTCCCAACCCAGATGCAAGGCAGCATGGAAGGATGATACGATGTGACCGATCATCGCCCAACAATTGTTGGTCTCTGGGTAACGGAGTAAGCGGACCTTGCTGGCATGCCCCCCAGTGGCTCCCGGTCGATGGATGGGACCTGTTGGTCCATGGTTATGTCATGAATGCAGTCACACCACATAGCATGGACACCCCATGTCAAAAAAAGGAAACATGCGGGCACCTAAGTGCTCCCCACAAAATTCAAGGGAGAACACAAGATGCACACACACACACACACACACATCAAAACTCTTTGCGTGAAGCGGGGTCCTTAGCCTCAAGCACGAGGCAAGCGAATTCCGGCTGGAGGGAATGCTGCACATCACCCGCGTGGAGGTGGAGAGCACCGACCAAATGGTGCAGGCCTCCTACCTGGGCAACTGGAGGGCAAGGTGGTCAAGCGGTGGTACGACAATCGGACAGGGGTAGCTTTGTTGGGGGACTCCAGATTGAGGAACCCAGTACTCATGCACACATACAGTACTCATGCACACATACAGTACTCATGCACACATACAGTACTCATGCACACATACAGTACTCATGCACACATACAGTACTCAGTACACATGACCCAGCAACTCTGATTTCTGCTTGGCCCACAAAAAGCCTAGCTGTAGGCCAGGTACATCCACAAGGCCAATGAGCGGGCAGACAGCCTCTGAAGAGAGAGAGAGAGAGAGAGAGCTGGATGACTGGCGGCTGAACGAGGCATATTTCGAGCAGGACGACGCCTGGGAACCCCACACAGTGGACTGATTCGCCTCCGAGCTATCAGCCCAAGCCCCCTTTCATTGCAGCCAGTGTCATGATCCAGGCTGGAAAGCAGTGGACTGATTCGCCTCCGAGCTATCAGCCCAAGCCCCCTTTCATTGCAGCCAGTGTCATGATCCAGGCTGGAAAGCAGTGGACTGATTCGCCTCCGAGCTATCAGCCCAAGCCCCCTTTCATTGCAGCCAGTGTCATGATGCAGGCTGGAAAGCAGTGGACTGATTCCATATCTCCTGCAGCTCAAGTACATCGATACCATAGCAGTGCCAGACAGTCGCATGGAGAGGGATTTTGGGTGGATGGCGCCAATGCAGCAGTTGCCAGCAGCTAGGAATTGCCAGCAAATAAGCAGATGAGACAGTGGCAGCGTTCAGAAAGTACCCCGACATGGAAAGTTAGACGAGCGCAGCACGAATGGCCGCAGTCTGACGAGAGACAAATTCAGCTGAATTCTCGTGGAGTTCGCAAAGGACCTTCGCAGCATTGAACTAAAGTGAAGTCTTGTGTTGAACACCGCAATGGCATGTTGTACATCTGAGCTTTGATGTAGGCGACTAGACAATGGTGAACACCAAGGGCACGGACAGGCCACCTTTGGTAACACCGAGGGCAGACGGACCCCCTCTAAAAAACTCAGCAGACTCAGCTGGGGCCAAGGGAATAAGTTTTAATCCAAACAATCAACCCGCCTGCCAGCCTAGACCATTGCCAAACAGAAGCATTGATTGGCCACGGTGATTTGAGCGGATGGGCAGGCTCGAGGATGGACACTGTGGACGAGCTGTGCACGAGGCACCCACTCCCGCAGGTCCGTTCGAAGGGGCGACACGCAAAATTGTTGGGGAAACTCCCGTATATCCTCTACCACACTCACACTGAGCGACACGAGGCCCGCCGACAAATGCCAGCCCACCATCATCCCACTGGAATGTGAGAAGCATTCAGGAACTTTACAGCTGTACTCAATGACATGGAATCTACGCGACCCGCGGGATTGTTTGCGCCTCTCTCGCACGGGCCGCAGAAGCATTCAGGGACAAGGCAGGGCCGTGACAAGATACCACCGACGCACACACATCTCAAACCAAATGCAATGCAGCATGGATAGATGAATGCATGTACTCATCACTGCCAAACATATAAGATTGCGCAACTTCATACAGCTCTGTATGTTGATTCCCGGCGCTGTTCACACGGATGCGCTAGACGCAACACTCACATTCGTGGAGGAGAAGGGCACTCTGACACCAGGGCTGATGAACGTTGCCGCAGAGAGCCCATCCGAGCTTGCTGAGCAAGCATGGCTCCCTGAAACCAGTTCTGTAGCGTGCAAAGCAGTCGCGGTGACACAGTTAAGGTGCTGGAGGGGCTGGCCGAAGATTGTGTACAAATTCTGATGGCTTGTGCCGCGAGTCCCAATGCGAAATGGAGGCACTGAAGACGCAACGGCATCTGGCACAAAACAGTAACTGGTGTAACTCCTTTGCCCTCAAGGACGTACTTCACCTCTGACAATCGCGAGCCGATGTGAAGGATCAGGTGACACTGCTGATGAACCTCAACAGCATCGAGAAGTAAGGTATATCAAGAGCGCAGCCAACGAGTGGGCCAACCGAATGTCGGAAGATCTACTCTAGAACGCTGACGACTTCTACCGCAGTCCGAGGGCTTTGACTTGCTGTCGGTGGGAGAACAACTTGATCGTGGGGCTTTGACTTGCTGTCGGTGGGAGAACCACTTGATCGTGGGGCTTGACTTGCTGTTGGTGGGAGAACGACTTGATCGTTGGGGCTATTGAAAAACAATCCCCAAAAGTTGCACGAGGGGCTGCTGGATGCACAGGGCTGTACTGGACAAAAGTTGCACGAGGGGGCTGCTGGATGCACAGGGCTGTACTGGACAGGCCAGTGCTAGTTTCAGTAGTGAGCTCAGAAACACAACCAAGTGCAAAAGGGACATCGGTGAGCTTGGAAGGATGGCTATGGGGGTCAGCCGCACTGGCCTGTGCAATGGACAGGGGCACGCTTGAAAGCAAGGCCACAGCGGTTTCCTGGTGCTTTGCCTCCTCGGGAAATGAGAGGAAGACTTCTCACAGTTAAAGAGCTGGAATGTGTAGGTGCTGACGGTCGGGTGAATCACGATCATGAAAAGCACTGAGAGGCCAAGCCAGCCGCCGAGCTTGTCCATAGGCTGCGAGCCCGCCGCCACCTCGAGACGCAGTAGCACCGTGGACCGCCATGACTTCTCGCAGAGTGCCTGCTCCTCCTCTTGCTGGTAGACTCCCCCAGACATCCGCCGCATTATACCGTTCACCTGAGATGCCCACCCGAATTCACCTCCACACATGTCACAGCGTGATGTGGTGTCAGATGCATTGGGCTGAAGCCGCCCCCCACCAAAGCATACCACACTTGACTCGCGCCCCCCTCCATATCATA
>LGRX02034328.1:0-26094 GCA_001247695.2 Cymbomonas tetramitiformis | reverse complement strand
ACCAGGAGCCACTATGCCACTATAACACTATGAACCTATGACACTGAGGAACAGTGCATGAGCAGGTGGGCAGCCGCAGAACAAGAATCTACTATGACACTATGACACTATGACACTCAGGAACAGTGCAGGAGCGGGTGGGCAGCCGCGCAGGCCAAGATCACTAGCAGCTATGACACTGAGGAACAGTGCAGGAGCAGGTCAGCCTTGAGACAGGATCCACTATGACACTATGACGCTGAACAGTGCAGGACCAGGTGGGCAGCCGCAAAACCAGAATCTACTATGACACTATGAACCTATGACACTGAGGAACAGTGCAGGAGCAGGTAGGCAGCCGCAGAACCATAATATATTATGACACTATGACAATATGACACTGAGGAACAGTGCAGGAGCAGGTGGGCAGCCGCAGCACCAGGATCCACTATGACACTATGACACTACGACACTCAAGAAAAGTGCAGGAGCAGGTGGGCAGCCGCAGAACTAGGATCCACTATGACACTATGATGCTATGACACTGAGGAACAGTGCAGGAGCAGGTGGGCAACCGCAAATTCAGGATTCCACTATGACACTATGACACTATGACGTTATGGTACTGAGGAACAATGCAGGAGCAGGTGGGCAGCCGCACAACCAGGATCCACTATGAAACTATGACCAAGTGGGCAGCCGCAGAACCAGAATCTACTATGACACTATGACGCTATGACACTGAGGAACAGTGCACGAGCAGGTGGGCAGCCGCAGAATCAGGATCCACTATGACACTATGACACTGAGGAACAGTGCAAGAGCAGGTGGGTAGCCGCAGCACCAGGATCCACTATGAAACTATGACGCTGAGGAACAGTGCATGAGCAGGTGGGCAGCCGCAGGACCAGGATCCATGACACTATGACGCTATGACACTAAGGAACAGTGCAGGAGCAGGTGGGCAGCCGCAGGACCAGGATCCACTATAACACTATGACACTATGACGTTATGGTACTGAGGAACAGTGCAGGAGCAGGTGGGCAGCCGCAGGACCAGGATCCACTATGACACTATGACACTATGACACTGAGGAACAGTGCATGATCAGGTGGGCAGCCGCAGAGACCAGGATCTACTATGACACTATGACACTATGACACTGAGGAACAGTGCAGGAGCAGGTGGGCAGCCGCAGACCAGGATCCTCTATGGCTATGACTGAGAACAGTGCAGGGGGAGCCGCCCAGAACAGGATCCACTATGACACTATGGCTGAGGAACAGTGCAGGACCAGGTGGGCAGCCGCAGAGGACCAGAATCTACTATGACACTATGACACTGAGGAACAGTGCAGGAGCAGGTGGGCAGCCACAGAACCAGGATCCACTATGACACTATGACGCTATAACACTGAGGAACAGTGCAGGAGCAGGTGGGCAGCCGCAGAACCAGGATCCACTATGACACTATGACACTATGACGCTATGACACTGAGGAACAGTGCAGGAGCACGTGGGCAGCCGCAGAAGCAGGATCCACTATGATACTATGACGCTATTACAACGCTGACGAAGGACATCCGGGCATTCGCCACGCGCGCTTCTTCCTCCCAACGGGCGCCGAGGGAAAGCACGGCCAGCTGGCATGTGGCACTTCCGCATGAAGCCGGGCAACAAATCGCTCCATTCCAAATCGGCAGTGGCTGCGGCGAGTGGCTTGGCAGTGGAGCTCTCAGCGCTACGATCAACCAATAAGAGCGGTCGTGACGGCTGCCGGGCTTTTGGGGGCCTCCTGGGGGCGTGTGGTGAGGGGTCATCGAGCTAGCCAACGACTTGGTGTAACTTCCACTCGCATCGCGCCACCCCCCTGAGGGGGAGAACTACAGCATGTAGAGGGTGGCCATGTGGTCACGCAGCAGGCATACAACTACTCCCTGAGAAGGTGCTCTGTGCCGGCGGCTGATCACAGCTGGACGTGCACCAGTCCGTCAATCCCACAGATGTGTTTTGGCGCTCTTATGGACCGATGTTTGGGGCGAGGGACACCGGCGTGGGATGCGCTGGACTGTGTGGGGAACTAGCAGCTGGCACGCCAGCATGCCCCCGACTCTAGAAATGTTCTGCTCACTCACATTGTCGTGAGTGCTGTTAATTGGCCCAGCTCGGTCGGGATCGTCCCAGTCAACTGATTATTCCTCACGCTACTGCACACCCCAAACACAAAGAGCATCCGCCAAATTCCCGTTAGCATCAGAGCATAGGAACCATGGTTATCCTCGCAGCCTCTACTTCAGCAGTGCCCGCCACGACACATGCCTCTCTTCACCGATGGCAAGAGCCCACTCATCTTTGGTTTTGGTCGGAGTGGGCATGACTTACAGCCCCTCGAGGAAGGTGCAGCGGCCGACTGAGGACGGAATCGTTCCACTGAGTGAGTTTAAGGACAATAGCCTGTAGGACATCATCCCCAACCCAGCATCAGCCGCAAAAACATGCACGCTAACGCTGAGATCGCACCCACGCGCTCCTAAATATAGCAATACGATTGAACGCATGCCCGACAGAAGACCTCGATGGCACCCATGCGCTCCTAAATATTGCAATACGATTGAACGCATGCCCGACAGAAGACCTCGATGGCACCCATGCGCTCCTTAAAAAGTGGAATCACATAAATCTTGTCATAATTCTTGGGAGTGGCATTACATCCATCTAATTTCGGTAAGTCGGCCAAATTCGGTGGGTAGGCGGCCGCTGTGTGAATTCTCTTGAATTCTCCTGTCAACCATATACGCAAGCCCCTTCACTAGCCAGCTACATCCACCCGTGTTTGAAGCACACCGCGTGCTCACATTTGGAATTCGGGCAGGTGGTATCGCACAAGGCAAACAATAAGTTCCACTAACAGAGTGTTCACTCGGCGAAACACTGGGAAGCTAGGCGCCAAATCATTACTCCACGGTTGCGATTTGGCGATGCTTTGGCGAAAGTTCACAAACTTTAAGTCATATGTCACTCACAGATCACTTTGTGAGGCTCACAGATCCTGCTAACTATTGCGCCACTCAAATCCATCCCTGCGACTGTCATGTATCTGTATCGTTACTGCTGTCGTGGATCCTACGGCTATGGTCTGTGCTGTAGGGTTTCAGGCCCTAGGCTTGGGGGCTACTCTGGCCGCACCTGGGACCCCTTTACCTGTCAGGCCTGACAGACCACAACCTAAGGAACGAACCTGAACTGCTGACTCCACAAGTCGCTCTTATTCGTGAAGTAACTTGTGCTCCTAATGCGTGTTTGGCAGGCAATGCCATGCTTGCAATAAACATGTATACATAGCATTGAGTCCGAGAGAATGGGCTAAAATACTGGGCTCTCGCAGGGCCCGCCTCGCCTCCTCCTAGCACAATCTCCCGAAGCACTCCATCAGCCCTCGCCCCTCGGCGCAGGCTGCCCAGGCGTCACACGTAGCCGCAGAGCACACCCCACGGCCGCATGCACGGAGTCGCATCGCAGGAAGACGTGGCATTCTTGTGGCAGCGCCAGGGGAAGATGGTGCCGAACGCACATGTCTTTCAGTGGGAGCTCCCCGAGCTCTGTGGGAAGAGCGCCGCCAAGAGAGGACTCGCTAAGAAGTCTGCACGCCACCTCATCACATAAAAAACATATCATCCAATGACATAAGTTGCTGCTAAAAAACTAGAATTCGTCAGGATTCTGTCATGCCGCAATGGCCCTTTGTGTTGGAATCTACAGTGTCTGCTGATCAGTTTGATGTAAAGCATGACTGTCTAGGCCTTGTACAGCAGTCAGGATGATCAAACCCTGAAGGAACCCTGAAGAAACCCTATGAAACCCTTAGATCTAGATCTAGATCTGCTGAACTAATCGTGGCCGTTGGATCATATAATGACCATCGGTAAGACACACTGTGTAACAGTTCACGGCCCATCGCAGACGTGTCACTGCAGTCGTTATGAACTCGACAGTGGCACGTCAAAACTAACTAAATAGCGAACTTTCACTTAGACTGGCCAATCAGTAATGATTGAGCGATAACATTCGTGGCGTTTCGAGCTGCGAACTGGTATATCTTTTGATAATGAAAGTTAGCGCTTGCTTTTTGCAACTAACCCGACTCTGAATTCCAAAAGGTTATGGGCCCACTTACGTTGTAAGTGAGGATCCATTTTTGTTTATCACGCAAATTTTCCGCTGCGCGTAAGAGAATTCACTATGGTCAAAGGGAGTAAGAGCTATAGCCAAGCTGCGACACCGCCACCTTCTGGTGGCGCGCCAGAATATGAAGTGTCCTATTCTGGCGAGTCGTCTTCGCGAGATGTTATGCTGAGTAATCAGCAGGAGGATATCTCGGCGCTTAAGGATATGGTGAAGGGTTTTAGTGCTCAGCTCTGCGATATGCGCAACCTTAATCAGCCAGGTCTCAGCGCCGCTCCTGTCCCTGAGGACAAGCATCTCCCTTTGTCGCCCGCTGGTGGGCGACGTCCTTTACCAGGTCTTTCTCATATGACCAAGGGGCTTTCCGCGGAGTCGTACTTTTCTGGCAAGGAATCTGACCAGGAAGGAATTTGGGACGAGTTTTGTGCGAGAATTAAGCCTTCTCTGCGCCACCCTTCTCTAGCACTGCTGCTTTCGGCGTCTACTCCGCTCCATGAGGTGAGGGAGGATAAACTCCATCTTGAGGAAGCAAATGAACTGTTTTATGACTTCCTCTGCCGTGTTACCACTGGCACTGCGAACGCTATCGTTCGCAGCTACGAACAACATTCTGACGGTCACGGAGCTTGGCGGGAACTGGCCAAATTGCGACACAACACCAGCGTCGTCTACTTCATCACCCAAGTGGATAGGCTGCTGTCGCTACCGAATCAACTCTCGAGACTTGCCCCTCCTCTCTCCACGTTTTTGGAGTCGAAGGAGACCCTTCGGCGTATACGCGAGTACTCCGCGGACACGCGCGTTACTCCTTCTGGCAAGCCTCTGTGTATGGAGACGGTTGAGAATATCTTTTCTGCCATGACTATTGTGCGACTGCACCCCGACTATATGCTCCTCAAGGCCAAATTCATGTCTGAGACCCTGCCGACCGCGAGTGTGCTGTCGGGCCAAGTAACATCTCACTACGACACCATACTCGCCCCGCGCGCTGCTGTAGCGCAAACTGCCCACGCGCTGGATACTCAATCTGAGACTGCTGGTGCCATCGCTGACGACAGGCGTAAGCAGGAGGAGGCGAAGCGAAAGCTGCTGGCTGTCAAAGTCCCGTGCCCTGTGTGTCACAGACGCGGGCACTCTGCTAAGGACTGTTTCATCAAGAACGTCGAGAAGCGGGAGGCTTTCTTCAAGAAGGCTTCAGCGACTACCAAGGCGGCAGTTCTCAAGAGGGTGGCTGACTACGAGAAGAATGGTAGCTTACCGAAGCCTGGTGAACATCTTGGTGCTGCAGCTGGAAAATCTGAGCTTTATCCTGGACTGGAAGAGGCTGGTGAGGTCCTTTTTGCCATCCGGGAGGCTAGTACATCTGACTTACACCCTGGTCTGAGCGAGACTGGTGAAGATATATATGCCAGTGACTACGGTTCTGGGCTATTGGAATCTGGTTGTGATAGCATCTCTGGCTCGCTGACCTCTTGTCCAGCCTTGGGCCAGCTATCGACGTATCAGGACTCCGAGCTGGTGGAGTTCTCGTTATGTGAATTTCTGGACGGTGAACATTCTACCCTCAGCTCAGGGTCAGGTGAGGCTGGTAATCTCAGCATCTCTGGGTCACTGCCTTCCACTCCGGCCCTGTGCGAGCACTGGATATGTGGTCGAGGCTCTGTACCCGTGGAGTCCCAGCCATATGTGTTCCCGGTGTTCAATTACTACTCTGTCCTGGCGGACGTGGGCGAGCCTGAGCTCGTTGTGTCCCACACCACTGGTGGGTACACTGAGAACAATGAGGACACTGTGAGTGCACCTCGTGTGGAATTGTCTTCAGTGGGGTGCCCTCCTCGCAAGACCAGGAAGAAGCGCCACTGCTACGTCCCCAGCAAGCATTCTCCTGTGCTCAGCCGTCGTCACCGCACCAAGGTTGTGCCTATTTATGACTCGTGGGTCTACATTGATGTCCTTACTGCCTTCTTCCCTGACAAGGCTCGTCTGAAGAGGACACAGGCCCAATGGGATTGTGGACGTGATCAGCACCTGGGTGACACTTTTCAGATATCCCCCAGGCAGTTGTGGTTTAAGCCTGCATTGCAGCGGTGGCACTCTATCATGATGGCTGGGTCTGTGGAGATATTCCTTCGTGCTCGCCACATACTTGACACGGGCACTGCCCTTCCTCGTGGTGTTGAATGCACTGTCAGTATCGGGGTGGTCCTCTACCAGCGCAATGTCATCAGGCAGGCTACGGATGACATGGACATATTGCTGAAGCTGGAGTCTGTGATGGTGCGCACCTCGCTGGCAGACCTGCATAGCTGGGCGTCTGAGCTCGGGAGGGCCACCAGTGCCTTGATACGGGTAGTGGAGGACTATGCAGGCATGCTGTCCCTCGGTGAGGGGTGGGGTACCGATGCCTGGCCTGAGTACTCGGACTATGGCTCGGATGATGATGATCCCCTACCAGACTTGGAAGATGCCTCTGACTCTGACGAGGAGGAGGAGGAGGAGCCAGTGGCGGTTGGTTCTGGCTCTGCTGGTATGGTGGGTTCCCCTAATTATGATCGGCTTCTTGCAGACCGGGATTCCTGGTCTTATCATCCGATGGGGGACAGCTGTATGCCTGATCCTCTCTCTATCTCTGAGCAGGCTGGTTGTGGCTCTGCTTGCGTGGTTCCTGACTTTACTTCAGGTTCGGACTCTGCCTCAGATTGTGGTGATTCTCTACCGGATCTGGAGGATGCCTCTGACTCTGACGAAGAGGAGGAGGGCGTGTGCCATGGGCACTTTGACGAGGAGGAAGGGTACGTGAGCCTTGGGCAACCCGTTGAAGGAGTGGGTTACAGCCCCTCTGATGATTGCGCCTCTGGACTACTTTCTCCACCTCGCAAGATTCACCTCTGCGCTGTGGGTCTGCTCCCCAGTGACTATTATGAGGACAACTGTGGGGACTGCTGTGATGATGCCTGTGATGACCTCATCGAGGAGATGGGTTTCCACTATGGCCCGAGTGGTGAGTGTGCTCGGGTGCCTTGTGGTGCTTGGGTATCTGGTGTGGCTAGTGCCTCTGATGCTGACCATGCTCAGGTGGCATGTGGTGTGCGTGCTGGTGGCGGTCGCACTCGGTCTATTGTGGACAAGAGTGCTGTTATTGACAGTGGTGCCACCAGGCACATTTTCAACTCTGTCCGGGTGTTCAATGCGGACTATGACACCACAGCCTGTGAGACTTTCAGTGTGGTGCAGAGTCAGTCCGTGGACTCCTCTGGCAGTGGCTCAATGACCTTTGCCAAGAGGGATGTGGAGTCTGGGCGCATGGTTGGACTGCAGCTCCTGAACACGCACTGCATACCTGGGCAGCCCTTCAACCTCTTATCTGTGGTGGCACTGGAGGATGCGGGTTTCCGTGTGGACTTTGGGGCTAGAACTTTATCCAAAGGGGGGGTGGTGTTTTCCTTTGCCAGAATTGGCAACCAGTATATTATGCATGAAGACACACATAGCACTTTGGACACACATCTAGCCTGTGCTGTCAAACATACTGATGATCAACGAGACCGTTCTGACTGGAAATTTGAGGACACCAAGCCTCACTTCACTACTCATGGCCCTTTCCTCCTGGAACTATTTTCCTCTGATGACAACCACATCCTGGAGCACTACTGTACCATTACTAACTCATGTTTTGATAAGGATTGGGCTGGCAAGCAATGCTATGGGAACCCGTCATTTGACCACGACATCATTCTACAGTGTCTCCAGAAGGCCCTCGCTGACTTCGCCAGAGACCCCTCCAACACCAAGTTCATGTTCATATTGCCTAAATGGGTCACAGCGAGCTGGTGGAGTCTGGTCTCTCAGTTTGATATTATTCATGAATACCCTGTTGGTGCTAAGATCTTTTCTGCACCAAGGGAGTCATGCTATAACGTGGCCAACCTGGAACCCTGTGGAGAAGATCGTGTGTGGATCGAGGACACCAAGTGGCCAGTGGTGGTGTTGTTCAAGGACTCGCACACTACAGAGCGACTTGACATCAAGATGCTACAACATGTAAGGCTGGGCCACATTGGTGACAAGTCTATTGACCACATGTTCGCTCACAGTATTTCTATGAGTATCACTGAGTCACAGTACTCTGGCAGCCCAGTGCAGCATTGCCCCGAGAGGTGCATTGCCTGCAGGCTGACCAAAGCCATAAGGCCCTCTGTGAAGCCCACTGGGAGAGAGCTGTCCAAGGAGCTGGGAAATCTTGTATGGTCAGATACATGTGGACCATTCAGGATCAGTGCTGGGGGGTACAGATGGTTTGTGCTATTTGTTGATGACTCCACGACATGGATATGCATATTCTTCCTCAAGCTGAAGTCGGACTACCTCAAGGCCTTCCAGCAGTATCGGAAGGAGGTGAAGCGCCTGCGGAGCACTATGGGCCTGTCCAGCGAGTACCACATGGTGCTCCACACTGATGGTGACAGCACTATGATAGCTGGGCAAACTGCAGCTTTCTGTGAGGAGCATGGCATTGAGCAAAGGCATGGCTCCCCATACCTGCATGAGAACCAGGCAAGGGTTGAGAGGTCACACCGAGATGTGCAAGCCATGGCCAGAGCACTCCTACTGACTTCTGGATTTGATGCGAGCATGTGGCCTCTGGCCACCCGCCATGCGGTGTACATCCTCAATCGTGTATTCCGAAAATCTCTGGGGTGGACCTCGTCTTACTACCTCATCAGGAAGAAGCATGCGGACCTGTCCCAGCTACGGATATTTGGGTGCAGGGCCTACCCCTTTATTGACCCCACGATCCGTGAACACAAGCTCAGCAACCGGGCACGTGAACTCAGATATGTTGGACATTCAGAAGTGTCATCTGCCTATCTACTGTATGATTGTGAAGCTGAAAAGGTGGTCAACTCTGGTATGGTCACCTTCTCGGAGAAGCTGGACACGCTGGGTAAGGTGATCACCTCATGGGATCCTTCTGCGGTGACCCCTCTCAAGACCAACTTCATGGCCACCACTCTGGATGCGCCCTACAGAGATCCTCCGCCTACACTATTGGAGACTGCTGTACTGGAGCAGGGTGTGTATTTACCTGAAGACAGTGATGAGATTGTGGCTGTGGTGAAGGTGGAAACCCCTGATGATGTGTGCTGGGTAAGTCTGAGCTCATATCTTAAACCAGGCAGTGCTCGGCTGTCACTGTTAAAGGATTGCCCATCATATGGCAGTGTCAACGCTCACTATCCGCTGTTCACCGAGGTGCGTGCTGTGACTGGGAAGGGGGACTATGAAGAGGCCATGGTGTGTGGACGTGCACTTGGACCACATGCCCAACCCTACTGCGTGGTCCTCCTCACCAACTTGACCATTATGGACCTGCCTGGTGGAGAGGTTCGGTTTCCACCAACACACACATGCCTTGGTGTGCGGGCTACTGGAACACCAGCTGCGCAGGAGGCTCTACTGCCTGCAGGGGTCACCGAGCCGAGATGTCACTCCCAGGTATTGGCTGCGCCTGACTGCACTGAGTGGCTCAACTCCATTCAGGATGAACTGGAGGCACTCGTGCAGATCAAGGGGGCTCTGCAGATGATGGACGAGGAGGACATACCAGCTGGAGTGAAGTTGCTGGAGATGTCACTGGTCCTCAAGGTGAAATTGGACAAGAACCGGGAGCTGCTCAAGAGGAAGAGCAGAGTATGTGTGCGGGGGAACAAGCAAGAGTATGGCGTGGACTACTACAATACCTTCGCCCCGTGCACCCAGCTGTCCTCTGTGAGAATCGTCATCACCCTGGGCCTCAACCTGGGCCTCACGGTATACCACATGGACGTGGACACGGCTTTCTTGAACTCAGTACTCGAGGAGGACCTGTATGTGCGTCTTCCCCGAGGGCTGGATTATGGGGGGAACAGGTGTGCCAAGCTACTGAAGGCCGTGTATGGGCTCAAGCAGGCGGGCAAGGAGTGGTTCGACACCTCCGATGCGTTCATAATGGGATATGACTCCAGGATGCAGAGGAGTGACGTGGAGCCATGCCTGTATTTCATCCGGGACACCACTCTCCAGGTGATCATCTTGGCCTACGTGGATGACTACCTGGTGGCCACCAATGACAAGTCTTGGTATGATACCTTTGTGTCCTCCTTCCATGCACAGTATGCGTGCAAAGATCTTGGAGTATTGGACTTGGTCATGGGTATCGGAGTGCGCTGGGGAAGTGACACAGCATACCTATCTCAGTCTGGCTATATCTCCCAGATCATCAATACTTATGGCCTGGATGATGCCAAACCAGCGAGCTTACCGATGCCACCTGGCACTGCACTGGCTCCTGCTGATGGTAAGGGACCTATGCCCTACCGAGCTCTTCTGGGGCAGCTGCAGTGGGTGGCTCGCTGCAGCAGGCCTGACATCATGGCAGCAGTATCAGTTCTGTCGAGGTTTTGCACCACGTATGGTCCAGAGCACTTTGTGGCCCTGAAGCAGGTGGTGAGATATCTGAAGGGCACCAGGGAGTACGAGCTGGTGCTGCGCACTGCTTCAGTGCCTTGGGGGGGTGGCACTGGACCAAGCAGACCTTTGCCTCTCTCTATCTACACTGACTCTGGTTATGCAGGGTGCAAGGTAACCAGAAGAAGTACCTCTGGTATCGCAGTCTTCCTATGTGGGAGTCTGGTTATTTTCTTATCTATGATCCAGAAGTTTGTGTCCCTGTCCACTACTGAGGCCGAGATCATAGCCATGTCAGAGGGAGCTCGGGAGGTGAAGTATGTCCTCAACGTGCTGGACTCACTGGTGGACATATGCAGACCAGTCCCGATGTACTGTGACAACCAGGGAGCTATCCACCTGGCTACCAACTATGTGAACAACTCCCGGTCCAAGCACATTGAAGTGAGGAACATGTACATCAGGGAGCTGATCAAGGCCAAGGACACAGAGGCGCTGTACACTGGAACTGATGATAACACCGCTGACATCATGACCAAGCCCCTGGCACTCCCTATATTTCGTGAACACCGAGAGCGACTGGGTATCATGAACCTGCCTCGTGGAGACCAATGAAGACTGAAGGGGGCACCATCCCCATAAACTGGAGCTGAAGGGGCACCATCCCAAAGACTGGAGCTGGAGCCAGAAGACTGAAGGGGCACCATCCCAAGGACTGGGCATTGCTGAATGAAGGGGCACCATTCCCAAGAACTGGCAGTAGGATAACTAGACAGTCACCCTTTAGAAGGGGTGTTGGAATCTGCAGTGTCTGCTGATCAGTTTGATGTAAAGCATGACTGTCTAGGCCTTGTACAACAGTCAGGATGATCAAACCCTGAAGGAACCCTGAAGAAACCCTATGAAACCCTTAGATCTAGATCTAGATCTGCTGAACTAATCGTGGCCGTTGGATCATATAATGACCATCGGTAAGACACACTGTGTAACAGTTCACGGCCCATCGCAGACGTGTCACTGCAGTCGTTATGAACTCGACAGTGGCACGTCAAAACTAACTAAATAGCGAACTTTCACTTAGACTGGCCAATCAGTAATGATTGAGCGATAACATTCGTGGCGTTTCGAGCTGCGAACTGGTATATCTTTTGATAATGAAAGTTAGCGCTTGCTTTTTGCAACTAACCCGACTCTGAATTCCAAAAGGTTATGGGCCCACTTACGTTGTAAGTGAGGATCCATTTTTGTTTATCACGCAAATTTTCCGCTGCGCGTAAGAGAATTCACTATGGTCAAAGGGAGTAAGAGCTATAGCCAAGCTGCGACACCGCCACCTTCTGGTGGCGCGCCAGAATATGAAGTGTCCTATTCTGGCGAGTCGTCTTCGCGAGATGTTATGCTGAGTAATCAGCAGGAGGATATCTCGGCGCTTAAGGATATGGTGAAGGGTTTTAGTGCTCAGCTCTGCGATATGCGCAACCTTAATCAGCCAGGTCTCAGCGCCGCCAGCCAGGCCCCCGATGTAGATTAAAATGACATGTCGGCCCCCGATGTAGATTGAAATGACATGTCTACCCCGATGTGGATTAAAATGAAGTGTCTGCCCCCGATGTGGATTAAAATGAAGTGTCTGCCCCGATGTGGATTAAAATGAAGCGCCTGCCCCGATGTGGATTAAAATGAGATGTCGGCCCCTCGATGTGATTTGAATGAAATGTCGGCCCCCGATGTAGACTTATCCCATATACTATATATGTAATGAAATATATATATATATACAGAATTGTATATATATATATATATATAAATATATATACATACAGAATGCGATTATCACAGAGCCGAGAGTAAACTATGCCAATGTACCTGACAGAACCCTTCCGGGTCAGTGCAGGGGAAGGGGGAGTGGGAGGGAAGTGTAGATCTATTGGTCAGTGCAGGGGAAAGGGGGGATGGAGGTGTGGATCAGTGAGGAACCTACAATTTAGTCAGCAAGCGACATTTACCAATTTCTGATGGAATTGACCCAGTTACTGCCAAGTTGAGCAGCTTCCTGCACGCATATGAAACCAAAACCAACGGCATCAGACGCCGTCGAAATGTATTCATGACAACTCATCTTCACCGTCCCCTCCCCCTCGGACACCCCAGTGCGTGCCATCCCTGCATAGGGGAGCGCGAACCTCAACAGCTCATCTTCACCGTCCGCTCGTCCCCGTGCGACAGAGCATGAACCTCAACAGCTCATCTTCACCGTCCGCTCCCCTCGTGCGACAGAGCATGAACCTCAACAGCTCATCTTCACCGTCCGCTCCGCGCGGCAGAGCATGAACCTCAACAGCTCATCTTCACCGTCCGCTCCCCTCGTGCACCAGAGCGTGAACCTCAACAGCTCATCTTCACCGTCCGCTCCCCCTCGTGCACCAGAGCGTGAACCTCAACAGCTCATCTGACAAAGTCACTTAGAAAACAGCTCGGGAGAAGGCAGGCATCAGCCTTTACCTTCGGGGTACACAGGAGGGTCAAGCTTGCTTGAGGCATCTGCCCCCCGCATATGAAGCTTGGAAGCACACGTGGCAGGGTCGGCGCGGACGGAGCGGATGCATGGTACCCGCTGCTTGTGTCACCCTCGCGCGGCATGATGCAGGACACACCACGGGCAGCCGGCCTCGGGGAGTGGGCGGCAGACAGGTGATTGAGGGCGAACT
Source organism: Cymbomonas tetramitiformis (assembly GCA_001247695.2). Taxonomy (NCBI): domain Eukaryota; kingdom Viridiplantae; phylum Chlorophyta; class Pyramimonadophyceae; order Pyramimonadales; family Pyramimonadaceae; genus Cymbomonas; species Cymbomonas tetramitiformis. Next base: position 12,778 of record LGRX02034328.1, on the reverse strand, counting down.
CGACTTACAAATTATTCAGCGCAGTCAAGGTTCCAAGACTTGTCGGAATTTTGCCCGTGACAGTAGCGTCGTTTTCGATAGTGAGGTCCGAGCAGGTGCTTGGAGTGCTGATGCAGTCCGTCCAGGTGGTGTGGGCTTCCAGCGCGTCCAGCAAGCGGCGCGAGTGACGCTGAGGCGAGTGACGCTGAGGCACCTCGCGCGGGCTCCCTGCAAGGGGGGCATCAACGCCCATGCGCTGACACTCGTTAGCGTGACTGCGATCGCCCCTGCCTGAGACACAGCGTTGGTCATTGTGTTGAATACTGTTAATGATGCAGCCGTATTACAGCAAAGATAAAATACGGTATGATCTCCACCACGTCCAGGCAGTCAAGGATTTGGCTGCATTCAAGCAGGCGTAGGAGACAGAGGCTTCTGACACTGTTATTGGCGTAGCATCATGAGCAGGGGTAGGCTTCTGACACTGTCATTGGCGTAGCATCATGAGCAGGGGTAGGCTTCTGACACTGTTATTGGCATCTGACACTGTGTCATTGGCGTAGCATCATGAGCACGGGTAGGCTTCTGACACACCTATTGACGCCGGGCGTATGTGGCTGGTTCACAGGGTTAAGAAAGATGGATGGTGGATCGCGCACCGGCCATCAGATCGTGCGCCTCCGTGTTTCCAATGAGAACTTGGAGCTCTTGCACCTTCCAGTGAGAGTGATGCTCGCTGGCCAGCAAGATGAAAGCTCGGTTGGCCGCCGCGTCTAGAACACCCACCTGCATAGATCCCCGCTGCTCCCTCCCTTCGGCGCCCAAGGATTCTGTATTTGTCAAAACATGATCTCACCAGAAATCCTCCGACTTTGGCCCCCAAAGGGTGCCCTCAAAGTCGGGGATAGGGGTCAATTTGCATCGCACGCCTTAAAACATATCGAGGTTGTGGTCGAGACTTGAAGCAATCTGTTGTTGCGAAACAAATTAGCTCGTCATGTCTCAGCATAGGCCAAAATCAGATTGCCCGACTAATCTTGACTATGAACATCGACCGCGCGATGTGGACGGAGCATGGGTTGCTGCACTATGCCACATTGATTACCCTTCGGCCTAACATCTGTAAATCAGAAAATGGAATATTACCAGTTACGTTCAGCAGCTTCCGCAACTTCAGCAGCAACAACAACAGCAGTAACTATGGATGGAATCGATGCCCGAGAAGTTTGGGAGTATGTGCAAATGTGTGACATAAGGAGACCTTAATTTGTATGGTGGAGACACTCGATTCCACTTTTAGGATGTACTCCATGTTGTGCACACGGGCGACGATGCGTTCGTTGCAAGCGCTCAGCTGGAAGCTGATTCTTGCTCTTCTCGCGGCGACGATGCGTTCGTTGCAAGCGCTCAGCTGGAAGCTGATTCTTGCTCTTCTCGCGGCGAAGATGCGTTCGTTGCAAGCGCTCAGCTGGAAGCTGATTCTTGCTCTTCTCGCGGCGACACAGACGCACTGCTGGGGAATCTTTGTGCAAGACGCCATGGTTGAACACCGGTGGAGGCCTGTGCTTCTGCCTCAACTTTACTCCACGTGCAATTTACCACGGGACCTCCGCACCGGCGCCAACGGCGTGCCCTCCGCCGCTTTGTCACCCGCTCCTCAACGGCGAGATCTCCCCTGCCCAGACCCCAGAGAGGGCTGTTGGCCATGCCGGTAGCATACGCATCCTTTCCATTGGCCGTGCGCGCCTTGCCCCGGCCTTTTGCTTCCTTGCCACCCTTCCTCTTTTCCTCTTTCTTCCTCTCTGACCAGCGCCCCAGACGTCCGTCCTCCCGCCGATCCGCGCTCGCTGGTTTTTCATGTTGGTGTCCAAAATCGTCTTTCCATGCGACTTGTCAAAGTCCTCCAGTCACTGCCACAGAAATCTATCTGCCACAAATCCGTCCACACGCAGCAGCAGCAACAGTGGCTGGACACGGAGACGGAGAGGTTACTGAAGAGCGGGGCGTGGAACAGAGCTACAAAAAGATCTTGCGGCTCACGCACATTCCGAAGGAGCCAGCAGGCGCTCGGAGCGTCGAGGCGCGCATGCTGTCGTGCACAGCTGATTCATGCTGGTGGGGGGCCGCGAGGAGGCGCTGCAGCTGCGGAGTGGGATGCAACGCGCGTTGACTCGCTTCCAGGGTTTGCGCGAAACGTGGCGAATTTCCGATTGGGCCCCGTGTTGTGGTGCAGGTGACCAGTAACCTCGGCCTGGAGGTGGACCCGAAGCAGTGTTAAGTGACGGAACAGCGTGTGCAGAAAATTCACGCCGAGGCGAAGGAGCTGTTGTGCAACGCGGCTTGGAATCAGGGGTGGTTGCTGCCGGTGAGGAGGCTGGCAAAGTTTACCGGACTCCGCCAGTCGGTGCACCTAGCGCCGCCGGTGAGATTGTACTTGTTTTGGAATTTTTTTTGTGCTGGCGAGCAAGCGCAGCTGGGGAGTGAAGGTGAAGCTGACCAGGACAGCCTGATCTGACATCGTGTGGTAGGCCAGACTGCCAGTGGTGAGCCAGTGGAACGGACGCAGGATCTGGAGGCGTTTGACGCGGACAAAGATCCGACGCTTCCTTGCAGGCCTGGGGAGGCGTGCTGAATCTGCAGCAGCCGGCGAGAGGGTTTTGGTCAGACGAAATGCAGACCCTGCACAATCATCACTCACCGAGAGCTTGAGGCGATGTACGAGATGGTTTGGGCGTTTTGCAGGAGCCCGAGGGCAAGGTCGCACATCTGTACTGCGGCAATCTGACGGCGGTGGCCACGCTCTCACGCTATCTTCATGTGGAAAACTCCCGAACGGATGCGGCGGATGAGGCGCCTCTGGTGCCTGCTGGGCCTGCACAACATCGAGTTGCACGCCAGGTGCATTCGCAGCGAGGCGGGACCGGCGGGCTCTACCAGAGCGAGGACCTCAACGACTGGCGACTAACTCGGTGTTGGTTTGAGTGGGCGGACAAGCAGTGGGAGATCTTCGCTTCGGAGATCTCGGCACAGCTGCCGAGGTACTATCGAGCCAGCGCGGAGAGACCCGTATTGCGAGGGTGTGGACGCGCTGTCGGGGGAGGTCGCGCAACTGGGTGTGCGGGTGAATACTTCTTGGGCATTCCCCGACGAAGTGGCGCTGAAGTTACGACAGGAGGGGGCTGCAGCGACGGCTGCAGTGCCCTACTGGCCGGAGCAGCCCTCTGTCCGGGAGCTGGAGGCTCAAGCGGAGGACATCCAGGCGGCGCTTGCTTTGGTGACTCTTGGACGTGCGGACACGGGCATGGCCCTGCTGCGGGACAACCGGAGCTCGATGGATGACGAGCTGTCGGTGGTGTCCCTGCATGACAGCGGGCGGCGGCGGCGGTTGCTAAAGAGGCGCCTGGCAAGTCCATGGAAAGGAGTACAGCAGCTTAAGGAGCTGTTGGAGCATTGGGAGCAGCAGCGGGACTGAGCGTGGGCGAGCTCGGCATCGGATCCACCGAGCTGCTACTTGCAACTGCTGGATGCTAGGGGACACTTGAAGACTGCGGCTGCAAGCGACTTGATTGGTCGGGCACTGGAGTGTCGGCCACCGAGAGGAGGACACTTCTCTGCGCACAGCACCCAAAAAGGTGCTGCCAGTTGTGCCCTATCAGTGGGTACCGCATTGGAGACGTGGCGCTTTTTGGGAGGCTGTTCACAAAACTCCTCCGCGGTGCAAGCGCTCATCGACCTGACAGCCATGAGGGCGACAGGATGGACTGCTGCTTTTTGGGAGGCTGTTCACAAAACTCCTCCGCGGTGCAAGCGCTCATCGACCTGACAGCCATGAGGGCGACAGGATGGACTGCTGCTTCGGTTGGTCGACACGGTCTCGGTGGCGGAGCTTGAGAACCTCTTTAGTCTGCCTTACAACATCCTCATCCTCATCCTCATCCTCATCCTCATCCTCATCCTCATCCTCATCCTCATCCTCGCCATCATCATCATCTTTGATCGATGCAAAAGTGAAATATTTCAGGAGTGCAACGGATTTTTAGAGGTTTAGAAATCAGAATCCGTGGCTTTTGCTACAGTAGGGACGGAATGACACATCTAGCTCCGTGACTATTCACAGTAGCACGAATGGCCACGCATCGACACGGCCACTCAGCTCTGTCCTGTTTGCTTCTCACCTCACCCAACCCAGGGGGAGTCTAGTGACTTTGATGCATGCACGGACAGACATCTCAAGTTGAACCAGAAACCCAAATTTTAGAAACCATACGATGGTGGGTGTAAACTTGATATGTAAAGCATTGTGCCTGCTTGTGGCGAATGAGGAGTCGCGCAAACGTGAAACAGATATTCTCATTTCGTATTCTTCACATAATCTTTTGGGAAGTGTGACAAGGTGTCATCATATTTCCCAAAATACTATCAATAATGGAGAGGCAGTCACGGTACATGTCTCACCTGAACTGTCGCATCGCTGGCCTTCATCCCAATGGCTTCATCTGCCCGCAGAACATCCGACTCGCATCGCCACTTCCCTTGTTCCAAGTCAAGTACGTACAGCTCGTAAATGGTACTTCTGCACATCGACAACCGCGCACAAGTTTGCTGGGCTTTGGTTGAGTGCCAACCGATTCACTCTCAGGTTTGAGACGATGGAGGCGTCCCTCCAGCAGGGCCGCTGGGGAAGGCAAACAAGGAACCAACATGACTTGGCACAACAGGGCACTCAGGGTGAGAGGTGACGGATGAAACTGCCACAAAGTCCATGCAGCAAGTCACGCAGAATAATGATACTCTCCCAGTATCGCCCACGATTACACCTCAGGGTGCATACCTGCAGTTGTTAGAGTGTCGGCCATCTTCGGAGCGTCGGTGAGCAGTTACAACCGCTAAAGTTACGCCCTTCGCTGCGCTGCGAGCTGGCGTCGTGACTCGCACATTCGGCAACGTGACTGCAAACAAAGCTGCTGGAAGAGAGGGCAGTGGCTCGATCCCTCCGGTGACGCGTTCCCATCTGCGCCCGGCGCCACAATGCTCACTCTTCTCACAGGTGTGCCCTCAAGAAAGGGAGAGTGCCAGGCATAACACTCGAGGAGACCTCAAGGAGGGTAACAAATGGAAATTTTTCAGTTCCCGAGACCGTTCAGCTTGAGATTAACGCGAAGTTCCAAGGAAATCAAGCAGAAGGAAAAGTTAATGAGCGCATTCGCTAAACAAAGTGCAACGTCGCCTCGGACGAGTGCTATCTATGCCTTCCTTCAGACAGGATTTCGATTGCCGTTTTCACACAAACCTGTGTGTTTGGAACTGGTATCGATAGAGCATGTCCAAAGGATTTCTGTCGCCGCTGCGCCCATAGATATACAGGACATCCATGTGTACAACAGCCATGACCTCATCCATAACTGGAGGGCCACCATTAGCGCTTAGTTCCTCGAACACCTGCCGCTGAGGTCAAGGCCCAGCACACCACCATCTCACAAATGAAGAGGACGAAGGGCACTGGCACGACCGTAAATAGTTGTGACGGTGAAGCACGTGAGGCGAGTTTGCCATGGGAGCCGGCTTGCTGACAATGGTGCACAGATGGTGCATGTACAATGACTGTAGCATTTCCGACCATAGGCTCACAGTGATTATAAATATCTGGAAGAACTATATTTTTTTGCAGTTTATGGTTTAGGTCTAAGGATGGAACTTGAAAATCTTCACAGGTATTCAAGTTATGTTTAGCCATGAATGGAAAGCTCGTTCTCATGGACTAAATGTTTGCTTCCTCAACCCCCGGCCCTATCTCGATGTCATTTTGAGTGTTGCCCAAACTGGATTGTTGCAAAATACGGGAATAGTCTCGGCCGGAGACTAGAGCCGCGATCCCACAAGTGTCTTAAAAACTGCAACGTATATACACATATATATATACTGAGTCGCTCGGACCACCTCGCGAGGGGAGAACAAGGCACGAAAAGTTTCAGGCAACCTCTCTCGACACCATCCTCACCTGCAAGTCAAACTTGTAGAGCTGGCTTTTCCAAACTCCGCCTTCCTCGACTTTCCCAAAGAAAAACAACTCCGCCTCATGGCACACCGCAGTTGCGTCAGACTGCAACAGTCAGAGAAGAACGGTCATACAGAAGAAAGAAACGCGACGGAGTGTTCATCTCGCAGAGAACCCCAACATCCGGCAGGCAGTTACAGCGGCATGTCATCCCTTTTCAATTTCATTTCAGACCCAACGTGAAAGAAGGCTGTCGAGATCAAAAGAAAGGAAACAAGCAAGTTTTAAAAGCTTCGGACGACCGTACCTTGTGAAAGCGAGGCCATCCGTCCCTTAGAACATCGTTGAACTCCTCACCGACACGTCTCCAATATGGTTTGCTAACGGTTAGCACACGCAGGGAAAACTTCAGAGTTCTCTTTATCTTCTCCGATGCATCTCCTCTCAAAGTGGCGTCTGGCCCATCGCTGCCATAGTAGGTGAATAGTGCGTCACCGCACGCGATAACCTTTGACAGCGGGCTTGGCAAAGGCGGTACATCTCCTGCCGGAACGATCCTGTACAAAAGAACTGTTGTGAGAGGGGGGAAGTAAATGCTTGTATCCTGCCGCCGAGCTGCACATGTGATGTGGGTGAAAACTGTTTTCACATCTCTCGAAGATCCCCTTTAGCCTGGGCACCATTACTGCGGCAGGCTCTGAAGGTGAAAAGGCGGGCTGGTCATCCTTAAAAATAACAGCATTATTTGTTGCAAAACGCAATAAGGACTGCGAAAAAGCGTGGGTAAATTATGCGATACAGCGCCACCTTGTTGTTAACCCGGCGCTCGTCGACAGGAGCAATACGGGCGGTTCCCGGTTCGCAGTAATGGTGTCTTTCAAAACATCAAGAGTTAGCTCGAAAGGATGTCTAAACAGCATATCTAACGTCGGTTGAGTGGTGCCGAGGCAAACGGAGACCGGGTGGCGCTTTCAAACCTCAAAGGCGCCAGATTATTCGCCCTTGGCATAAGATGGAATGGTTGTATACGTCGCAGTGACTCTCTAACAACAAGAAGAGGTGCGCCTTCATCGAATTTCTTGGTCGCAAAAACTTGAATAGGTGAATGAACGTCGGCCAAACTTTCTGTGACTGTGAGGTTGGATTTGTGAGACGAACAGTGAAAACTATCAAAGCTTGGCGAGAAAAATTGTGCGCTCACGGTAAAACTAGTGCACATGAGAAGGTAGGAAAAGCGAAGAAGTTCAGGTGGACTCTGCCAAGTGGCCATAGTACACGAGTTTATGCGCAAGCTTGGTTGGCACCATCTATTGTCACAAATATCGCAGCATGCATCAGTAGGGCGGCAGGTGCGAGGATGAGGTCAGGTGCTTTAACAGCATGCGATGGAGGCATGCCAGTGCCATCGCATGCCATCGCATGCCATCATTCGACGAGGGCTTAAGTGCGGCAAACACTCAGTCGAGTGACACGAGGCGAGGTTATTATTATGAGATGTTCACGGTTTTAACCGAGATGATTTCTAACTTCTCGGTCGAAACTTGTCGGGCGAATGAGAGCATCGGAATTCAAAATTCGGCCATTCAGTGGCCCGTATGATGACTGCAACCGAAATCACGAACGAGACCGTGGTCAGGAATTCGAGACTTCGAAGTCTCATCTTCTCGGTCGAAAAGTGAGACCGAGGTAATCATCTCGGTTAACGACAGAATATTTGGTCCACGTCGGAAGACGCGTGGACGCGATCAGATTCGTTACGTGAGACAGTTTTCATCAGTGAGACTTCGAAGTCTCGTTTTTCCACAAAAAAGATGACATGCATCGCGGAACGATATCTGGCGCGTGGAAAATTTCACGTAGATTTCGAACTCGAAAACTTCTTGTTCAGAAGACAGACCTGTACCAGTCCGTTCCAGTTCGACAGTTCAGCAGGTCGAAAATCTGAGACCGCGGTCGAAATTCTGAGACCACGGTCGAAAAACGAGACTTCGAAGTTAACCGAGGTCTCGCGACACCATGGAATATACCTGTCCGCGTGTCAGTCGGACATTCAGTGCAATCCGAATCTGAGTCGAGACCACGGTCGAAATTCGAGACTTCGAAGTCTCACTCTACTCCGTAAAAATAATCTCGGTTAAAACCGTGAACATCTCATTAACATATATGATGATGTTTGATTAGGTAACGTTAAATGTACACATATGATAATTTAATATATACATTATCATACATCTAACATCATGAAGATGATCATCATAAACATGAACATACTTTACGAGCATACGAGGCGCTGTCGATCTCAAATCTTAATCTACTATATGAGATCTCCACTAGGAAGCGGGGGCCCTATCGAGGGACCCCCACGCGAATCCCGCTCGTTCGATCGTGCGATCGATTTTTTGGAAACTTTATATTCCCACCGCAAGATCTTCACGTCGACGTGGGGATACTCGTGAAGGTATCTACCGATTAGACCGACTCGCGCACTGTCGCTCACATGATCCTACGGTCAGATGGCCTAGTGGAGATCTCTTTTTGAGATCGATCCGCTTAGTATTGAATAAGTAAAAGTTTAGGACAACTTTTTACGACACCGACACCTTTTTACGACACTTCGCTTGCAACCTCGATTTCACTTTCCCTGCACTCTGTCTGTGTGTGTCGGCTGTATCGGATGGAGCTCGAGCGAGCGTGTTTTTACAGCAAGCGTTTGTAAGATTCCCTCGAAGCGCCACTTATTCTCCTGCCTGGAATCAAAACGCTGACCTCCAGCAGATCCGAATACGCTTGCTGTGTGCGAGTTTTATGCCGCCTGGCAGTAGTTCTCTTGGGGCTCTCCTAACCTTTTTGAGTGCTGCGTACCAACTCGCCGCGGCGCAGAATGCGTCCAACCACTCTGCCAATACGTCCTGGTTCGACGTGGTCTTTGTAAACTCATCGACGTTTGTTGCCGCGTTATCTGAGGTCAGCATCTCCCGCGTTGCCTTTCCACTGCAATTCATACTTCCTAGTGTACATTCGAATCGACTGAGCGAGAGATATCCAAAGCGCATTGTTGTAGATGTCAGAGGGTGTAAGGCCTCTGGGAGTTGTGTTCAGTACCTCCTTCGGGATATGTGGTATCATACTCACGTCTACTCTCTTAACATCCGATGGCTGCATTATTTGTGCAGACTTCCGTGGCGAACTGCTCCTCGGATTATATCGATGACGACAGCTTGTCAAATCATCCGCTCTCTTCCCCCCTTACAATTCCACAAACTCTCCTCAACACAAGTCATGCCACCAGGAACGAAATCTGCACGATGCGACTATGTTGTGACGAGGTATCTCCCGCTTCTTTTTTCCCTTTTTCTTTTCTCCCACTTCTTGGTGTATATTACAATCCCCTATCCCAGGGTAAGACGTCAGCGTCGGTGACGGAATCTCGCGACGACCCGAAGGCGGGTGGACCGAGGTGCCCGAGTGAGTCTATTGCATCAGCCTCAGTCTCAGTCTTTACTCGTCGTAAAGACTATATCTGATACGGATCGCACTTGTTATACTTACCATTCCTCTATCGCGTTCTTCTCGCGCGATGGGTGCTACAGCGCAGAGTTTCAAGGCGACTGATGCGCTGAGTTTCTCATCCGCTTCGTGAGAAGGGCCCAGCTCTTGCACGAGTGGCTAAGACCAGGGTCTCCGAGACGCTGCTTGAATGCTGTGTTCTGGGCTCTCTTTTCTAGGGTACCTCGTGACCACTTGTGTCGTACGCGCAGAGGCTTTTCCGGGAGGACGTCACTCTACTAGACCCCGACTCCGGGACGTGCAATTTTACAGCAGTGACGGTCACCCTCGACTTCCGCTTCGCGCACGACACGTATTGCCAGTTGGAGGCGTCGGTAGCCAATGGAACCGCACGGGTGTGGGGCTTCCGGGTGGTAACTGTGGCCGCGCACATGGCGGGCCCCCTAAAGATGACCAACATCTTCCTCAATCAAGAGCAAGGTCTACCAGGCCGCGATTTCACCTTGGATCCGGTTTCTGGAGATTACATTGTGCCTGATCGGTATTCTGTGGTACGCCATCTAGTCGCTCACCGCCACTCCGCTTTTGTGCTGCAGCGATTAGTCGCAGCACAAAAGCCCCTCTTTTGTGCTTCGCAGTTCGTTGTGCCCACACGTGCGCCGATTTTGGCACAAGAAGACGGTTGGGCGGCTTATGTGCTTTTGCATCGCACAAATGTCAGTGCGCACGAGTTCGCACTATCCTGTTAAAGTCGGCACACATGTGTGCGCACCTCCCTCCTATTACTCGCAGGGGATAAAAACCCTAAACACCCTGAACACCCTGACAACCCTAAAACAAACCCTAAAGTATCCGTTCATCCACCTCGAGAGTGGCCGGCTATTGCATTCATCCACCTCGAGAGTGGACGGCTGTTGCATTCATCCACCCAAGGTGTTCCCAGCAGGCTCTTCTTGCGCTTAGTAGGCGGTGGGTTTGCGCTGGGGTTGTGCCCGCAGAAAGTCTTAAACCGCTTCGATGAGCGTACCAACCCTGCTACTGCTTTGGAGCCATACATTGGGATGGTCGGGCAGGGCCCCCCACAAGGAGGCTATCCTGACGCCGCCCGGGTCAACTACGTTTGTTCCTTTGCCACAGACCCTCTTAGCCTTGAGTTTTATATGGGTATAGAGGGCGAGTGGGGCACCCTCTTGGCGCGTAGCACCGGCGAGGACCTCTTCACCACAGCTCCCTACGCCGGAGAAGGCGCTGGAGTAACCGATGAGGGGGACGAGGCCCAATTCACCAGCGCCGGGGTGGCGCAAGGGGGTGTCGATCGCGACACGGGGGCAGTGTATATGGCCGATGAGAAGAGTCACGTCGTTCGAAGAGTTTACCTCAACCTATGGGATGAGGTGGTGGTGGAAACCGTGGCGGGCAGCGGAACGCAAGGTGGGAATCTTTGGTGGGAATCTTTGTTCCATCACAAGTGTCGTAATGGCACCGGGTAGCAAGGGGAAGGAAGGGGGCAAAGGGGACCGGTTGCTCCCAGTAACTTCGGATAGCGCTTTCTCTCCGCCATGTAGCGGGCCGCACCACAATCGTTTGTGGCGCTTCACTCCGCTCGCCGTGTTTAGGTCATGGCGCTCGCCGTGTTTAGGTCATGGCGCTCGCCTTGTTTAGGTCATGGCGCTCGCCGTGTTTAGGTCATGGCGCATGCTGTTTGCGTTGAGACGAGTCGTGTTTTAAAACCTGATGTAGGAGGTTGTGACATCGGAGTCCACGCCAGACCTTGATGGTCGTTAAAGGGGGGGCGCAACCGCGTGACTCAACGCCGCGCCCGGACCTCGAAGGTGGCGTGTAAAGGCGCATGTGGTGGAACTTTGCCGCCGCGAATGGAACCGGGAGGCGAATTTACGTGGCGTGAAGGAACCTGGCCCAATGATACGGAGCCAATGGGGCGCGCGGGTTTCAGCAGTGGGGGAATCTATGGAGGGTGGCATGGCATCTGCTGGGAGCCAATGGGGCGTGCGGGTTTCAGCAGTGGGGGAATCCATGGAGGGCGGCATGGCATCTGCTGGGAGGAAACCTGTGAAGTAAGCGTGCGCCGCTTCGGGAATTCGGATCCGGGTGTGATGCAATCTTTGACCCGCAGTCTGTGCCATGGAACTTGTGCGACACAAGCTGCGGGGCGCCGTGAGTTCCGCGCGGCCTGCGGAGCCCTCTGTGAGCTCAGGCTCTGTCCCGCGTGCTCGGCGGGTCGGACTCTTGGTTTGCGCAGGATTTCTCGACAGCGATGACGCCATGGAGGCCGAGTTCGACTCCCCTGCGCGGGCGGCGCTGCACCCGCGCGATGCCGCCGTCCTCTACGTGAGCGACCGGGGCAACCACTGCGTGCGTCGCATAGAGGTCGGCGCGCCTGACACCTCGGAGGTCCCCCTGGGGGGGGTGAGCACTGCCGTCGGGCAGTGTGGGGTGTCCGGATACCGAGACGGGGGCCTGGCCGGCGCGTTGCTCACCCTGCCCTGGGGTGTGGCGGTGAGGGCTGGGAAGGAGCTGGGCGTGGGCGACACCCTATTCGTGACGGAGGAGTTCCCAGGAGGGGGGATAGGGGGCCACGTGCGCGCAGTCGACCTCACGAGCGGATTGGTGCGCACAATCTACGTCTCCACGTCGGCGATGCCCCGGGCCATCATGGTGGCAGGCAGCAGTGTCTATCCGTACGACGATGCAAGTTTATACTTCAACACGGAGTACCAAGGCGATACGGAGTATGACGAAAACTTTTACCTCGACATTTACCTCCTCCCTCCGCTGTACTGCCTCCCCCCCTTTCCCTTGACTCCTGTTCGCCCCGTTCACTCCGCCCTCCTACCCCCTACCCCAGCTTGGCCCTCGCATCTACCCTCTGCGCGGGTACTCGTGGAAGCTCGTGGCGGCGTGCAATGGGCTTCCACTGCGCGCATGTGCCAGCTGTCACAAGAGGACATCTAGCGCCCCATGGACTATGTGCACCACTGCCAGCTGTCACAACGGCACACACGGCTGCTCTTTGCGGTGAAGTGCCATCAGGGTGTTACACTGCATGGCCCCTCGGGAGTTGCGCTGTCCCTGACTGATGCATGGCGAGCGGGAGGGTGCCGATGAGACAGGGAAGTGCCCACGGCTCCAGCCTCGCCCTCACCGCCACCACCTACTGGCCCAGCCTTCCCTACACTGGGGCACTGTGACTTCCTCGCCGTTGTCCTCCCCAACACCACGGAGGCCGATCACAAGGTGAGACTCGGACACCGCATGCACCTTTGCTCCTCCCCAACA